>JAPFFP010000070.1:19169045-19183077 GCA_026153255.1 Solanum medicagineum
AATTGAATTTTTTGGTGTTAGTATTAATATAAATTTGATTTGAGCTTTAGAGTTATTAAATTTATGGACTATAACTTTTATTGGATCTTTCAAATTCTAAATAAAAAACTTGAAAAATATGTTTAAAGATAAAAATTATTAAAAATAAAAGCATCTATAAATTATATCAAAGTAAATACTTTTATATAGAAAATAAATGATTAAAACTATATATATAATGTTTGGTTTAATTCTGAATTGAATTTTTAAATAAAAAACAAACCAAACTAAGTATAGTCCAGATTAAACTATTAATCAATTTTTTTTATCCATTTAACTTAATTTATTATTTAATGTGATTTTCGATTCAGTTTCTTTCGTATCTACGTCTTATAATTTTGATAAAAAAATTTCAACGATCCGATGATGCAAGTAGAAATTGATTTTTTTTTATATATATATAATAATAATAACTTATAAGTGGTTGAGAAACACAAATTAAACAGGTGATCAAGAAGAAATTGGAGAGACCAATTTCTTTGGAATTTCTTTGTAAACCTTCAAAGAAATACACCTCCTGGAAGATATATTATAATATTTCAATAAATGGATGGAGTTGGCCTTTTATAATTTTAAAATATAATTGTTTTAGTCTCTTGCTTACCTAAGAGATGATGCATTCTTTTGTTAAATAATTGGAGGGAGGAAAAAAGAGTTCCATTCTAGACTGGTGCTGACATAGGTGGTAACTTATGAGTTCATTCGATATTTTTAGCTTTAACTTTTTATAAATAATAGATAATAATAGGAGTATATATGCATATTATTTTTTTATTTTTATAATTTTAAATTTTAAAAATATATGTAATATATTAAAATATTTTTTAATCTTATGATTTGAAACATGGTATGTGAAAAATTGATGTATAAAACTGATAAAAAGAATATATTCTTTTTTATACAAATTAAAAAAGAAAATAAAAAAATAATAAATAAACAAAGGAATTAGTAGTATGTTAAATACTCACTAGGGCCCGATTTTTATGTGGAGAGGTTTGTGTAAGAGTCGATTCAAATATAGATTCTTTGAAAATTTTAAAATAGAAAATTACCTATATTTAATAACTACACAAAAGATATTACTAATTAACATAGCTAATGAGTTAAAATATTTTTAAAAAATTGAAAAAATTATAATAATAAAACGAATGATTTGGTTTCTTCAAAAATACTTTCTCCATCCATCTTTACTCGTCCATCTTTACTTGGTCATATATATTTGACATGATACATTCATTAAGAAATAATAAATAAAAAGATAATTTTAGTATATTACCTCTATTTATTATAAATCCTCTAAATATTAAAAAACAAATAGTATTTAATGACAAAAATAAAATAGATACATAGTGATAAATTTTTTCTTGATTTTTCAAATTGTGAACAGGTAAAATTGGACAACTATCTTTAGTATATTTGACAAATAAAGATGAACTGATGCACTCTATTTTTTAATTAGTCTGAAAAATAATTTTTTATATTTAAATAAGAATTTAATAATATTATCAACATTTAATTATGTTAGCTTCCACTGATTTGATAAGAACTCAACATAAATATACTTTGTTATTTACATTTTAGGGATAATTATGAAACTTTGTAATGTCTCCATAATTAAATTTTGTGCCTAATTAAAATTTTTTTATATCATATAAAACAAGATGAATGGACTTGTGGGGCACATCCTTGACCACCTTTGCATGTGTCTGTAAAAGACAAGGAAGTGTCACACTCTTAAGACAACTAATTAGATGGCCAAACACTTTCTGTGAAATTATTTCCAGAAGTTTCCAGATTCGTACTCCCATAAGGAGGAATAAATGTTTTTTTTTAAAGCAATATTCAAATCTAGCTGAAACCAAATAAATAATATGTCGCACCTAACTTAATCAATTCGAAGAGTAAAAATTATTTAAAACGCAAAAGATATTATTTATATTCTTATTCTTACTATTGAACGAAAATATATCGGACATAATTTAATTTCTCTTGTTAATTTGGAGTTTGTTCAAACTTTAAAAGATTTTCTTGTTAATTAATCATTGAATGGAGTGAGTATCTCTACTACAACCAATGCTCAAATATGATGCTAATTAATCCTATGGATTATTATAGTATTAATTACAAAGAGAAAGGTATATAAAATCGTTAAATTGCGATTAATATTATGATCAATAGTATATGTGGTTGGTCCATCAACGAAAAAACCTCTAAAAAATACTTACCATTATTAAGTGTTCACCCATTTTTACTCACACAAAAGGTTTAAGAACATAAAGGGAATTTAGAATTTAAGAATATAATGTATTGGAGAGAGATGATCAGACAAGATATGATGAAAATACGTCTCATCGAGCACATGATCTTAGATAAAAAAGAGTAGCGGTCGCGTATTAGGGTAGAAGACTTATAGGCTAGTAAAGATAGGTTGATCAGATGTATGACCTTGTGATATATTATGTTTGTAGAATTAGTCGTGTTTTTATATCTTGTATTGTCATTATCTATCATATGTTTGTTACTTTTATCGTATTTATATACTGTTGTTTGCTTTTTATCATTAGTCGTTTTTCTCGTTTCTTTTCTTTTCCTTTTTTTCAATATCTAATATTTATGGGGCTTGAGTTTTGAGACGAGAGTTTTTCGGAAATAATCTGTCTATCTTTATGTGGTATTGATAAGGTCTACGTGCGTTTTACCCTCCTTAAACTTCACTCGTGAAATTTCACTGCCGAACATAGTATTTATTAATCTAAGTGGTAAAGCTGCCATGATAATTATGAATGTTGAGGAGCTGCCAAAGAGGGAAAATGGTGATCAACCTGTCGAGCCATACAAGAACAAAAGGACCATATCGAGGGATTTTTAATAGCATATATTGACTAAATTGGAAAAATAGATAAGTCAATTATGTGGTCTTTCTAGAATATTAGAGATTCATTTTAATTAGAATTTTCCACAATTCTATTATTTTCCAAGGTGGTGGCTATGGCTTATGCATTCTATTATGATTAAGCACATTTTGTTAGTTTCCTTGGATGTGACATATATATTTTTTCTGTTATATTGGTACTGTGTAGACACTTCTTTCTCTATCTTTCGTTTTATATACTATCACTTTGCTTTTCCGTTTGACTATCTTTTTCCCATTATTTCTTTGGACAAATATGATCTTTTTAATTTCCCTCTTACATTAAAGCGCCTAACCTTTCTCATGTCACATGTACTGTTTACTAAGCACTAAACTGAAGTGTGTGTGTGTTATTTTATGTATCCCCAAAGGATGCAATTTCACCTCCATTACGCTTATCATAATTCATTTTAAGGTTCGTAAGCAATCAGGAGGAAACCATCAGGGTTGGTGTGGTGGTTCAGCAGCTCACCCGTTAAGTAAGAGGTTGGGTGTTCGATCCCCATCTCTGGTGAATGGAAAAAATTTTGTGGCCAGTTTCCTACCGTTTAGTGCGCTGACAGTGGAACGAAGGATTAGTCTCGTGGCTGCCGACTGTGGGGAACCTTGAAAAACCAAAAAAACGAAAAAAAGGAATTAGGAGGAAATTAAAAAAAGAAAAAATAATTAACATTGAGAACATAAGTGGTCCTTTTTTTTTCGTAAACAAGATAATATATTAATAATACTTAATATGCATCAATACATAGCAATGACAGAATGGTACGCCCATTAATAACACTTGGGGAAAGGGCTATTAACATAATATGTATTATAATCATCTGAATTCACAGATAGATCTTTAAGCCTAACAAAAAGAATTTCTATTTTATATGCTTCTTACTTCCCTGAAATAATTAAAGGTGAAATTGTCCATTGCACAAAATTTTTTTTGGCCATTTGATTACTTTGGACAACGCCCACTGATCATCTTGTAAAGGAGGAGTCCTACAAACTCTCTCCTTTTGATCTCAACTTTTGTTAATCCATATAATTAACAACATTCATTACATCTCTTATATTGGAAGCTAAAGTTTACGTCCTCCTTTAAATATTATTTTTTAACAAAATACATAAGTACGTGTCAAAGCCTAACCCCACAGTACCAATAAGGTGATATTTTATTATATATGTATATATATATGTAAAACAAAACTTAAAATCATAATATATACACCTCATGAGCGAGCACATTACTAGTCTAATTTCGTGACTACTTCCTCCCACTTGATGTTTTCTGGAAAAAGTAAACAAAAAAGAATCTTCGAAAAATTAGAGTTAATTTTTGTCTTTATGTAATATTTTTTCCGTTCCAAATTAAATAAATTTTTAAGACTTTTTTCAATATTCAAAATAAATGAATTTTTCAAAGTTCAAAAAAAATATTCGAAACTTTTTTCATATTTGTTTTTTTATTTAGTGAAGTTTTATATTTTCTAGGAGATAAATTACACTACATATTTATCATTTCACAAAGGGCGAAAGTATGATATAAATTTTATCTTGAATATTTTTCTTAATATGTGTATATTATCTCACAAATTCAATTAATATGAATCGGCGGGAGTATTATTGTAGTCCAAGTTGAGGTAAACAGTGGGAGCAGTTTAGGATGTTATCTACTTGAGTAATGTGTCTCGCCGACCACTCCTTTAAATATGCCAATTCCTTCCACTTTCCTCGTAAACTTTCTCACCACACAAATCAAAAAAGAGTCAATAATTAATATTCAACTCTAACATGAACAAACATCACAATTTTCAGGAAGATCATCTAAATTCTTCTGGTAGTTCTTTAGCCATGAGCTTCTCTTTTGGGACAACTACTCCAGAAAGGCATTCTTCTTTTTCTCAAGACTCTGAATCTACTCTTCACAGCCCATCTTCTTCAGATCATTACTCCCCAACAATAATTACTCCAAGTATGTTCATGTTTTGAATTTGTTGAATTAATTCTAATTTCTATTAGGAGGGTAGAATGTACGCACACCTTAGTCAGATCCAATAGCACAAATACAAAATCATCAGATTTTCTAAACTATTCTATCTATATATAATTGCAGGTCATGATGATTCAGCTGTAATTATTCAGAACAGGAAATTGGGGAAGAAGGCAAAAAGTTATGCATATCGAATTCGTGAGCATGGTACGTAATTTCACTGAGTATGTTATTATTTTTTGTTTCTTTACGCAAAACAATTCATTTAACTTTTGTTGCAGTGAAATTGGGTCCGAAGTTTTCAGAAACGGTGAAGGGGAAGTTGAAGATAGTGAAAGAAGGAGGTAGAAAAAATATATTCAGGCATATGTTTAATGTGAATGAAGGAGAGAAACTGCTCAAGGCATCACAATGCTATTTGTACACAACAGCAGGTCCAATTGCTGGGATTCTCTTCATATCAACACATAAAATTGCTTTCTGTAGTGAAAGACCCATCTCTGTTCCTTTCCCCTCCGGAGGAATTCTTAGAACACCTTACAAGGTTAGTTATGATACATTTTTGGATCAAGTATTAATTCCTCTTTTTTGTTTTTGGTGAAGGATGATCTATTTTATTTTTAATAAAGTTTCAATTTCAGTTTTGAAAATTTTGGATATATTAAACATAATTTTAATTTAAGATTATAAAATCAAAATTTTTTATTTATTTTTTTAAATTCTATGTCTAAGTTAAATTAGATAATTTTTTCGGCGTATATTTTTATACAATTTCATGTAATTTTAAAATATTTTTTTCGAAAATTATGAAAATGTAGAGAGATTTGTTAATGGAATATTTAATACGAAGATTCGTTGGCACGCGGCTTTCAATTATTCCTTCAAAAGCACACACCGTGTTTTGGTCTTTTTAAACTTCATTTTAAATATTTATGATGTACTATATTGTTATTGTCCAGCTGTCATGGGGTCGATGCTTTAGTTAGCCAAGACCTTTTTAAATTAAAATTATTAAAAAAAATTAATTTATTATTTATCGTTGAGTTTGAAATGTGTGAACGAGAAATGAAGAGTTATGATTTTTTTAAAAAATTGTGATCTTTTCTGAATAATTGTGATTTTTCAGATAATTATGAATTTTTCGAATGCTTTCCGATAATGCAAACTAAACATCTTTTGTTGTCATTTCTGAACCAATATTTTAATGTACTTTGCTTTTATTGAGTGACAATTATTTTTGGTACCGATAATCAACATTTACATCTACACAAAATTATTAATCACACAAAAAAAGAATGTGGATTAGTCAAATATTTTTGTGTTGATGAACATTTGTCATGCAGGTGGTTATTCCAGTGAAGAAAATAAAAAGAGCTCATCCGAGTGTGAACGAGAACAAACCATCACAAAAGTACATGGAGATAGTAACTGAAGATAATTTTGAGTTTTGGTTTATGGGTTTTGTACGATATGAAAAAGCTTTCTTGAATTTACAAAAAGCTATTTCAATGTCGTTTTAGACATTAGAATATTTAGGATCTAGAGATCTTTCTTCTTTTCTTTTTGTGGAATTGATGGCATTTTAATTAGGACTGTTTATTCATCGTTGTATGTTCAAGTGTAATTATCCATGGTCATTTGAAGTATTTTTGAGTTTTGGCACAAGTCCTACCAATTAACTAAAATATTACTTCATTACCTTACAATTTGATCCTTTATTTCATTTTTGGCGTATCAAACAACAACCCAAGCCAGGGGTCCATTTTGTTGATCCGTATTAGTGATGAGAACTACACTTTACGAACAATTAAATAAAAAAATTGGAAGATTTTAATGAAATTATTTGTTAAAAAAAAGAAGTCAATCAATCCTTTATATTCTAGTTCATTTCATCCTCTACAAGTATCAAATTAAATAAATCTATTGAGCGAAAAAAAAATAATTCCCCTTTCAATATTTCATACACGACAAGAGTTTTTATAAGTAAAATTAAAGCCATTGCTGTATTTTGTAAAAACATTTTTTTCTCTTTATAGAAATTCAAAAGACCAAGCTAATTGATGCGTGAATAAGCTATAAAAATAAATTTAAAAACAAAACGTCACATAAAATTAAAATCTCTTTAAATTTTGACTTTAGACGACCTTTATATATCCTATTAAAATATGTAACGTTTGACAAATCTTAAATGGGGACATAAGTATCAAATAGAGTACATAACTAATTGGTACCAAGAAGATTCTACTCTTCCTTATTTCTTCACTATGAAAGCACACCCATACAATATAGTATAATATTAATAATTCTATAGCTTATGAAATGTAACTTTGAGTGGTGGATCTCTACCAACAAACAAAACCCTTTTCCCATTTTCCACAAGTACTCCAATGTCTCCACAAAATGGTCTGCAAATGTCACAAACTCCAGGACAATACACAAGTTTGTACGCATCCTCGTACTTGTCAATCTTAAACCAATTCCCCAAAGTTTCACGCCCAGGATTTCCTTCAACTCCACCAACCGCAACCAAATAACGCTGTCGAATTAATTCGGTGTTAATTGTCCATACCGTGGAAGAATCAGATATTACCATAGACGTAAATTTTACGTTCATATCAGTCGATAATCGGACCGTATTTTCTTTAGGATCCACCGGTGAAAATTGAAGGCTAACGCCGATTACAGATGCATCGGCGTTTTGACTTACGACGAGCGGGTTGGTCCGGTTCCTAATGGATGCAACCTGAAGTCCACCACCGTTGCCCCGACCCGCTGGAAGGATGTAATAATTCACTGCTGTACGGACAGCGTTACCGGAAACATCGAGCACCGGTTCAGCAACATCTTCAGCCTTTACAGGAGAAAATGTTGCTGACAATAATGCAGCAAGAAGAAAAGGTACCATGAATTGTCTAACGTTAATAATTTCCATTATTGTACGATAAGTATTATGAATGGATAAAATAAAATGAACGAAGCACAGCTATTTATAAAACTTGATGAAGGTTTGAATATTCTATACCAGTTTGGAAATTAGGATATGGAATTGATGACTATCAATTTTCTAGCCGTAGTCGTAAATAACGTATGGTTTGACATTTTATCCGTGTAACCTATGTATGCCTTACAATTTGATTAAACAGTGGGAATACAATTTATTCACCTACAATCTTTGAACTTGTTGTACACATTTGAATAATAATTGTGTCATTAGCATTTTCAAATGTTGAACTAATAGTATATATATTTACGAATGGACAAAGAGACGTAAGCTTCTTGTACATGAATGCTTGGGATGACAAATATTATTAGACATCTAATTTTTATATAGTCGACAAATAAAAATAAACGAAAAAAATATTTTTTTAGTACCATATATTATACGCAACTTTTATTTGATCAGCGATTAAAAGAAAGATCAACAAGAAGCTTGGTGCTAGCTAGTAAAAAAGTAGCATTGTTGTGACGTGTACAAGAAGTAAACTTAAATAATCGTAATAAAGTCTATTTAATTTGAAGTCAAAATGAAAACAAAAAAAAAAACACTCCTTCTCTCTATTCACTTTTATTTCATTCATTATATTAAAAAATAAATTTTCATCTTTTATTTATTAATTTTAATGTATCAAAAAAAGATATTTCTTTTCCATGTTCCACCCTTAGCATTAATTACTTATTTTCTAAATCATTTTCAAAACTTAATACTAAACATTATGGTAAAGTAGTCATGTGAATTGTTGTCTTCTTAATGAATATGTCAGGTGCAAATATGATAAATCAAAATAAATAAAGGATTAGGTATAGCTATAAAGATCTGATAATAAAGTCAGAATGAGCATATGCTTAAAAATTTCGTAAGAGTTAGGTATATATTTACAGAATTTATGAAATATGTGATATTTGTGACCTCTATAGACCATAGTTAATTAGATGGCTTATGGCTATTGGTAAAATTAATCCTAAAATTGAAGAACTTTTGTTTCGGGTTTCATACTATCAATAAAACTTGCGTGAGGCCCTTTGTTTTATAGATTATAGTTAACGTTAAAAAAAAGTATAAATACTATTGCTTTCAGCTGAAGTTCGATTTAGTGGTAATTGGATTTTTAAGTAAACAATTTATATGTAATTTTCAAATAGCAGGAAAACATAAACCTGACCTCAATGCAAAATTGAAACAAAATACTCAAGGAAAGGTTCAATGCAACGTAATATAATATGGATACTTATTCTTCCTTCTAGTCCATAAGGACTAAAACAGGCCATTTAATAAGGAAAAGAATAGGAACGGAAACTTTTACGTAAGACGAGTAACTTTGCCATATAAAATGAGATGAAGAAATCGGAAAAAGAGGGGGGAGGGGGGGGTTTAAGAGAGGAAATGTACATATATCCATTAATGTACCATTATTTAGACAACACAAACAGATACATTACGTTATTCATATATTTTCGTCGAAATAAATCGATCACACCATCGAATTTATTCCAAAGCGAGTATCCTTAACGAACACAACTGGGAACCTATAGCCAATTTTCAGAGCCAAACGTCTTTGTCCGTCGACATAATCGATGGTGATTTCACTGCAGGACTCTTCATTATTATTAGGACAAAACTCCAACATGTACATAGGATTATCAACGTCATTGATTAATTTCTTAATCTGAAACCAGGTGGTCACTTTCGAAGGATTGCCTATCTCCCCTCCATTAGTTGACAAGAAGGCTGGATTCACAGTAGTTCCTGGGAAATTACCTTCCACTTCCCACACTGTGTTATTACAAATTCCAGTTGGATTGTCTAGATAAAACTTAATGTTAACATCACTGGATTCAGCGATTTCTATTTGCTTTGGTGCCTTTGGTTTGAAAAAGACTGCCATGCCTTGGTCCGTATTTATCGTGGTCAGCACCACCTGTTAAAAAAAAGTGATCGAGCTGAGGAGGCGTGTTGAGATATTATATAATCAAGTATCTCATTTTTATGTGTAGGTATTTAATTGGGTATACAATTTCGAGCGAAACATATACAAAATATGATCAGGTATCATGGTGAGAGATCGAAATAAAATGTCAATGTTGCACAATAAATGATTTTGACACGTTTTATTTAATGAATTAGCTTTTGGCTGGACTAGGATCAAGGTTTACTTAATTATTTTTTATTACAGATATTGAAAGATTTGAGATCTAGATTCATTTCAATAGTTTGATATTAGATCCGCGTTATATTGATCATGTTTCATATATATGTTCGATCCTCGAAATACAAGGACTTAGATCCCACATCTGTGGCAATTTAAAAATGAGTCTTCTTATATATTTTGGACATTAATCGAATAATCATCACCTTATAAACGATTAGTCTTTTCACATTCGCTCCACATAAATCATGTTAAAGTAAATTGCAAAACCAATTTTAACTAGAGAAATATATATGCCAATTTTTGGTACAAAGAACATATGTCATACAAAAAAATATCACTTATTATATTTTTGAACAGTTTAATTTTGTAAACTAGATGATCAATCATGCAATTAATTAGACAAACTAGATGCCATCTTTAGTACGTGACTATAAGGAGACAAACAGAGTGACAGACACACTAATAAAGGAAGGCTCCAAGCTTATGAGAAATTACATCATTTTTTTGTATAGAAATTCCTCCATTTTTTTGAAATGAGACAAAGGAGGAACTTTGTTTAAGCCACATAGGCCAAAAAAATATTCCCTTTGACCTGCCACGATGCATATTAATATCTAATATATTATTTTTGTTTACCAAAATAAATTAGTTAGACAAACCTGAGATGGACACACAAAGTTAGCATCGGCAGCTCCGTTTTGAGACTCGAATAATGGTCCTCTCGTTACTCCGCCGCCGCTTATTCTTGATGGCATGACCACAAAATACCTAGCGTCCGATCGGAGGATTTCACCATTAGTGTCACGTACCACCTGCAACACTTGCTTAGGAGTTGCTGTAGTACTACTAGTACATGAAGAGGAAAATGCAACAAGTGAAATAAGCAAAACAACCCTCTTCATTTTTTTTTTTAAAGAAAGAATTATTTGGTAGAGGAGTTCTAAATGTTGCTAGCTTCATTTATAGATAAGATGAACTCAAAATATTACGTTCCGTTTATGATTGAAAAACATGTTTATTTAGAATAGCAAAATATTGTTATACTAGCAAGGATAATATCAAAATTTTATCTTTTAGTGTTTTTTTTTCAATTGGATCTTTGTAGTTGATCTATGATATAAATTTTTTTCCTAGATCAATCAGTTTTAGCCCTTATTTGATTATATTTTATTATTCCTTTCATTCTATTTTGTGTGATAATCTTTCTTTTAATTTAATTTATCTCTTTTTTACATTTAATGAATCACACAATGCAAATTTCTAAGAATTGTTTTAGACTACAAATTTTAAAAATTTTTATTTTGAAAGAATATATTATTTATCGATTGTAATTAAGTATTTTGAAGAATCTAAACAACTTTTATAAGATCACACCATACATAAAGTTAACTTTTTTGAATATTAATAACTTTCAATGTTTCTATGTCCAACTTATTGATAATCTAGATAAGGTTATATGCGTGTCTACAATTTCTTCAATAAAATCAACTTAAGTTAAATTATTTAAAAAGAAATTATCATGTCTTTATGATACTCCCTCTACCTCGAGTTATTTGTCATGATTTGTAAAAATAATTATCTCAATTATTTGTTAATTCAGAAGTTCTAAAAATAGTTATCTTAATAACAAAATTATACAAAATATATCAGATTTTTCCATACCTTCATCCCAAAATTCTTTCCTTTTTTTGGGCTTAAAATTAGGGGACACTTAATGCATGATCTAAAAAATAAGGCAGGTCACATATTATAATATTTCTATTGTTAGCAATTAGGATATAGAAGTCTAAGTTTTGAAATTAATTTGTAGAAATAATCTTCATATATATATATTTTCTTTTGCAATAAAATGTGAATATTATCATATCAAATTAAAGTATTACAATTTTAAAGGAGCATCCAGGCTCTGTAAATTTGACCTCAAAAGAAAATCTACAGTATCTAAACTGGGTAATACTTCAAAAAAAAATTGTAATATCTAATTAGATTTAAATATAAAATTTGAAGCTATTTTGAATAACATTTGAGCTAATTTTGAATGATATCTCAATTCTAGTTCATTGAAGTTCATAGCTACAAACTAATTGTATCAAATATGCATTAAAACTATAATAATTGTATTTTATGATTTTACGATAACTGTTTTTAAAGTTGTATGTTTCATGTATATTAATATAGTTATATTAAATTTGTATGGATATTATATGTAATTAGTTATATAGTTTTTTTATACATAAAATTATGATCAAAATTCTAATCCTAATTGAACGAGTACACATATTTTATATAGTTTCCATACATAAAAAATATGAGCACTTAAAATTTTAAGCGTTGAGCAAGATATACGCACATATTTCATACACAAAATTTTGATCCAAAATTAAATCTTGAGCAAAAATTTTCATATATATTTTTGTAAGAAAAAAAAAACTTTATTATCTTTATAAATTGAAATTGTTGCTACGTTTCATAAATATAAGTCAAATAAATGCAATTGAGGAAACAGTCAGGCTAAATTGATTAGTACATTGAACAGTCTAATTAATTACTATCCATAGAAAATGAACCAGGACTTTTTTTAGAGTTTGGCTGAAGATACTTCCTCCGTTCATTTTTATTTGTTAATATTTCACTTATCAAGATCAAATTATATGAATTTTGACCAATATTTTAATATATATTTTTTCATCATATTAATATGAGAATGATTGCAACTTATAACATTTTTTATATAATTTGTAACCATCAAAATTTTAGATTTTAAATATTAAATTTAGCTACTTCAATTTAGCTTTAAAATTTAGTCAAGTTGATCTCAAAAAACGAAATAATGATAAGCAAAAGTGAACATAGAGTTAGTAAGATTGGGGCTGTCCAGTGCTTTCTCTTTAATTTTGTACTCACACGGCTCTTCGGTAATAATAAAATCTATTATTTACTTAAAAAAATGCATAATTTATACATATAAAATGAATGTTTAGATATAAGTAATATTATTTAAGCTAAAATTAATAAATTCAATTAAGCAAGGTAGCTGAAGCTCTAACTCTACCCTTGTAGTGTCATTGGATTATATTAACTGGTGCAGTGAAATATATAGGATATGTACTAACTAAACTGAAGAGATATTATTCTACATTAGTAGGATTATTTTTTAATTTTGGTTGATGGAGTCATATTGTAAACAGCTCCATAGTTATCTTATAGTAGAATATATTGTGATATTATATGCTTAACTAACATTATAAAAAAGGTCAAAAATATATTTAAATTAAATAAAATTGTATAAAATATCCTTTGTAAATATATTGGTTCAAAATATCATCATTGCAATACTTTTATTCAAAAATGTCTCTTTTGTTAATATTATATTCCAGAAATACTTTATATTTACCTTAATTTATCATCATAATTTTTTTTTAAAAAAAAAATTGCTGTAACTTTCTACATTGAGCCAATAGAAGGATTAAACAATCAAGTTTTAAAATTAGAACAGAATTAAAAGTCGCCTCCAATATATCTTGAGTGTTGATTTTATGGTGTTTTTGTTGTTTAAGGATGATGTTGTGAACCATGATGACTTTATAAGGGCTTATGCCCTTATAATCGTGGAAAATAAGATTAATCCAGTTAAATTTATTGAGTCGTATAAAAAATTAGAGAGTTATATTTGAGATGTAAACCCAATTGGCTATTATTAAAAAGGACTAGGCATTGGTGCAAATTATGTGAAGCTTTGCGTATAGTTATAGCTCTCATTTCTTGTTCTAGTATCTAATTCCCTTTTATTTATCTCGTTGCTTTGTTATTCTCTTCGCTACCACTTTGCTGTTTGAATTCTAAGTTGTAATTTGAGTGTAGTGCCTGTCAATACATTGGTATTTGTGTTGAAAATTTGATTTGATACATTGATATTTTCATCCAAACATTTCAAATTATGGATAAGATTGTGAAGTA
>JAPFFP010000070.1:19205520-19217262 GCA_026153255.1 Solanum medicagineum
TACTTAATTAAATTATATTTTTCTTTATTTTTGCTACATAAAACATATCAAATTAAAAAAAAATATTTTAAAAATATTTTGATAAGATCTCTTCCGAGTTAATTCGGGTTGAATATCAACCCAATTTTAAATGCTTTAAAATGGGTTGAATTGAGATGGGTTGAGCTAATAAATGAACGAGTTATTAATCTGTCCAAATTTGAACAGGTTAGAACGAATTGAATTTAATTTTGCCACCCTGTCCTATTTCCAGATAATCAACTACCACATAGTATAGCGACAGAGCCATGAAGAAAGACAGTTTATTATGAAGAAAGCCATGCTAAAATAAAGCAAAGGTTTTATTTAATTTAGAAAGGTGACAAATATGCTAACACATAGTAGCTTATTGCTAACTTAGACTTTGCTGAATTGAACAAGAAGAGGCTCATCTCTCACGACAGCCAAACGCATCTTTCCGTTTTGAAAAACGACACCAATTGTTTGACACTGATCAAGTGGACAAGATGGACAAACCAATGGACCAGGACAAGACAATAAGACGTAAACATCCCTGTCTATTGGCCGCCCTTCAACTGGTGCTTTCACCATCTTAAACCAACTACCTACGTTTTCTCCACCGGTCTCCAACAATCTCGCCCCTTGGAAAACGTCAAAGTCTCCGACGTTCCATGTTGTTTGATTAGCACAAAGTTCCGATGTTGCATTCTCGAACCGGATGCTGATATCCTGAGTTACATGAATACCAGCAGATGATTCGGTATGATTGAACGTAGTGAATATGAGGGGTGTACCTCTACGTCCCCGATCGGAGTGGTAACGGAAGACGCCATCTGGACACATGGCATCTGACTTAGGGGAGAGACCTAGGTACACGTCACCACCTGCGGCTCCCAAAAAGGGGGAAATGATACGGTAAGTTGCACCATCTTGAAGTGCTTCACCGTTCACATCACGTACTAAAAAAGTGAGGTCATTTTTAGTGGTGGGTAACTCAATAAATTTTAATGAAAAGGACACAAAGGGGAGCAAGCAAAAAGATAAGAGCAATAAGCACTTCTTCATGTTTACACTAAGAATTGCTTGCTTTGCTTGTGAATTATATTGTGAGTCCCCTACCAATGAAACTTTCTATTTATAGAGGTGGAGTGATCCTCATCTTATGAATTCCTTGTCACGATTTAAACATGAGTTGTAAATTTTATCAAGTATTATTAAACAAATTGTTTCATCAGAATATACCTGACATGCATTAGTTTGGCCAATACACTTGCACCTTGTTTGCATGGTTGTTACATCATACTATTATATTACATCGTTTGTCTAAATACCTCGGTTATTTTGATTGTTATTGTAGCGTATCATTGAAATTCATCATTAGATAACAACAAAAAGTCACATATAATGTAACGACTGATTTGGTGTGTTCGCGTCGTTAGCTTAATATTTTTTTCTCATTTTGTCTCTACTTATTAAGTATTTAATGATCACATTTTATCCTTTACTGTACCTAAAACAACCCATATTAAAATGAGAAGTCTCGTATCGGCAAAACACAGGAGAGATGTTGAGCATATAAGTAAACAGGCCTTATCTACTAGTGACGCGTTTTAAAGTCGTGCATACCGAGGCCCAAGCGGACAATATCACTAGCGGACTGGATCGTTATAGTACCATTCCATAGTAGCTTTACGTCATACTCTACTTTTCTTGTTGGCTTATCATTCAAATTGTTAATAATTTGTGATATTACATAACTATGAAGCACGATACAATACATTTAAATATTATATATATATTACAACAATACACTAGGATATAATACAAAAACAATACAATATCGTAGAGTAAATTTTATAAGTAACAACTAAACAATGTGTTTGTAATGATTATTTAGAGTTAATATCTATGATAGTCATTCAACTATCGACTATTTTCACAAGAAGTCACTTAACTTTCATTTTTAATTTCAAAGTCACTCAACTATGAATTCTTTTCTCAGAAAGTCACTCAGCTTTGACTTTTAACTCAAAAGTCACTTAACTATCATTGTTTAACTCTCAAAGTCACTCAACCTAAATAACTAAGTTTTATTTCTAATTAAAGTTTTAAAAACTAAAAATGTATCCATTTAAACAATTTAATGGCCCACCCGACCTTAACTCGACCCGCTAACCCACCCAACCCGCTAAAATATAAGATGACCCGATAGTTAACCCTTTATTAATTATTGTTCAAACTAATCTTTCTCTTCTCTTTATCTGCATATTAATCTATCTGGATTCTATAACTTGTGAAGCAATTTCACACAGAACTAAAACCGTTACTCAGAAAATACGCAGAGAAGGAGAAAAGAAAGATTAGTTTGGGGAATAATTAATAAAAAGTTAATTATTGGGTCATGTTATATTTTAGCGGGTGGAGTGAATTAGCGGGTTGGGTTAAGGTGGAGTGGGTCATTAAATGGTTTAAATGGATATATTTTTAATTTTTAAAATTTTAATTAGAAATAAAATTAATATTTAGGTTGAGTGACTTTAAGAGTAAAACAATGATAGTTAAGTGACTTTTGAGTTAAAAATCAAAGTTGAGTGACTTTCTGAGAAAAGAATTCATAATTGAGTGACTTTGAAATTAAAAATGAAAGTTGAGTGACGTTTTGTAAACCAGTACATAATTGAGCGACAGACATTGGTTCAGTCTTCTTGGAGCATGATGTGCGGATCTTGTGTACATGTGACAATTTATAAACATTGTTTGAAATTAAAGGACAAACATTTTGTTCAATTTTTCTTGGAGTACGAATTTTGTGCACGTCTATCTACTTAGAATCATATACTATATAAGCATATTGTTGACTATTTTACAATATTGGCATATTGAACATATATTATCAACTTAGTGGTTCCTTTACTTTTTCTGCTACACCTACCACGTTGCGTAATTATATAATATTTCAGTGCATCACATGGGTAAACACGGAATCATTGGACCTTGATGACTGTGTCTGTATGAAGTTGAATTTAATTAAGAGGATAGACATGAAACAGATTTTAGTTAATTTTCAAGAAAGGTTGAACGGGAGCTAATTCACTTGAGCAATATTTTGGGCTTCATCAACAGTATATTTCAGAACGGTCTTTTTGCTTAAGTAATGTATTATATTAGTATTACTATTCCCTATGTCTATTCCAAACATGAATAATTTAATAGGAAATTTATGATTTTTCTTCAAAAATTGATGTTTAATTAATTGAAATTCAACATAAACCTCACCAAATCATTCCGGACTTGAAAAATAAGCTCCTCAACATATATTCTCAAACTTTTCGCTAAACAACACTCGATCAAAAATTATTTAGTTATTTCAAACTTAAATTTTAAAGCGTCATCAATGACAGATTTTAGACATTTGAAGGATGTCAATGACATATTCAATTTGTGAAATAAACAAAAAAATCACGAAAAATAAAAGAAACTAAGTCAATTGCTCATGTTCCAAATGTCCAATCCTAAGCATGCATGCAAAGTAATATTGAATCGCACATCAAATTAATTATACTCATTTCCATCTCTTTAACATCTCATTGCATGTAATTTTCTCTTCTGTTTTTTCCCATCTAAATTAATTAGGTAACCTTAAGCGCTTTTTAAAATTGATTTTTTTGCATATGGTCATTTAATTAATAATTATTATTTTAAAAAATCATTCTTCTTGATTTCAAAAAAATCAGCAAGGAAACTAATTTTTTAAAAATAATGTTTTCAAAAAAATCAGCAAAGAAAATATTTTTAAAAAAATAGGAAATATTAGTGGATTATTATCTGAGAAGTCAAATCAGAACTACTTTGGATATTAGTATCTCCAGTTGACCAGAAATTTTTTAACTGATAATTCAAATGGCTACAAGAGCATTAGGAATAGCTAAAGTTTCTTAGCTAGACTTGGAAGCCTAAGCATTTTTGACAGTTGATTTCAGGTATGTTTATTCAATTAATAATTATTATTATCTCAAAAAATTATTTTTTATTTAAAAGAATCTAAAAAAAAGTATATTTTGAAAATAAAAACTATTAATTGAGTGATCATTAAAAAAGTCAAATCAATAATTCTACTTTGGATATTAGTATCCTCATTTGACCCCCAAAAAAAAGTTACTAATAATTCAAATGTCTATAAGAGCATTGAAATGCTAAACTTTCTGCTTCGTCCTTCTTAATTTATGTCATAATCAGAATTTTATAACTCAATTGTATTTTTTAACAGAAATTTCTTTATGTTTAATATTTTTTACATAACTTTTAAATATTAAATTTTATTTCAAAAACTTAAAGATTCTATATTATCCGTTTCCATATCGACCGCGCGTACTCATAGCCCAACTCTGCATTAGTATGATATTTGTCTGCTTTGGGCTAAACCCTCATGAATTTATTTTTGGACACCTCCCAAAAGGTCTCATACTAATGCATTGGGTTGAACCTATTTATTTAGGTTCATTTTGTTCTCTTTCACCAATGTGAGAGGAGTTTGCATCCCAACAAACCTTCACTCAAACTCTGATCATACAATCTCGTGACCTCCCCTCTAGTGATTATCTATGATCTACCACCATCTTACACCGCCGCAAGAACCCGCGGGACCTGTCGCCAGACCACTTTTTTTTCTTATCGGGAAAACTTTTAACACAAGGCATTACCGCAGACCTCTACATCACTAGGTTACACCATCTGACCCACCAAATCATCTTGCACCAGCCGTTATCACCCAACGGGACACGCCGCTTGTTTCCTCACTTGACAAAAAGTCTTTCGATACAAGGCACCCTTGCAGATCTTTGGTCCTTTTTCTTGTTGGCCACCATCAATTCGAGAACGCGCGTGTCAGTCCATCACTCCTGTCCTCCGAACCTGGCTCTGATACCACTTGTTGGACCGCGCGTACCGACACCCCAACCCCGCATTAGTATGATATTGTCCGTTTTGGGCCAAGCCCTCACGGATTTATTTTTGGGCACCTCTCAAAAGGCCTCATACTAATACATTGGGTTTAAACCTATTTATTTAGGTTCATTTTGTTCTCTTTCACCAATGTAGAAGGAGTTTGCATCGAATAGTGATGAACTAGTTTTTTGGTCGAGTTGGGCTTAAAACCATATCGATTCATTGTTTACTTGATTTTAAGCTTACTTTTTATATTTGGGCTTCTTATATAAATGCATAAGGAATTAAAGAAAAAAATAAAATGATTGTGCATATATATATATGCAATGTATCAATATTGTATAAATAATATATAACTTTTTATATATGATGTATACGTATATAGCATAGATGTATATACATCAACATACATTAATTTTTTGTCAGAAGTATTTTTCAAACATTTATCAATCATGAATTACTGCAAAATATTGACAAAAGTGTTACTTTTTTTAAAAAAAAAAGATGATTAGTCAAACATAAATAACTACTTTAATTTTTCAAAAGAACGAATAGATCTCACTCGCCAAACTTAGACTAGCAAGTACAGAAACGAAAAAGGTAAACCCTACCAATTGGAAGAGAATGTGAATTGATGTTAATGCTAACATGATGGATGGACTTGACTATTTCTTGTTCTATTTGATTACTTGTTTCCTAGGAAGAGGAATTTTCATGTATAGTCAATCAAAAATATCTTAATTATACTTCATAGTTATAGTAGTATTTATATAATTCGCGCAATATTTGTATACGTTTGTATAATTTGCTATAAAATTCAGAATTTTTGTATAGGATTTGTATATTTTGCTATACAATTCGTGTACAATGTTTGTATACTTCGCTATACAATTCACACTGTTTGTATATCTCGTTATAAAATTTGATTTGTGCACAACGTTTGTATAATTAATTGCATGAATTATACAAAACTCAAACTGTGATTAGAGGTAAATGTTTGTCGCAAGCCTTAAATAATTCAAACTATAGCTATGTTGGTTAATTAACTAGTATATATTTACCGTAATTTTTCCTATTATAAATAGGTGAAGGAGAATAGACACTCCTCACCCAAAATTAAAGAAGACAAGGTAATTAATTATCCATAATGGCTGTTCACAAAGAAGTTAGTTTCCTTGCTTGCTTACTTGTTCTAGGCAAGATTTCTTTCTACTTTTTCTCTTTAATTTCTTCTTTCAATACATACACAAGTATAGCGTTATGTTTTTCCTTTTAACATATGTAGCTTATATTTGTTGTAGGTTTAATGTTTCTACTTGTAAGCGCGGACCATGATCATGATCATGATGTCAAGCCTTGTACCAGAGAATGCGGTTATTTTGGCTATGCGATATGTCCACGTTCAGAAGGCAGTCCGAAAAACCCCATGTGTACCACATGTTGTGCAGGCTATAAGGGTTGCAACTATTACAGTGCTAATGGAACTTTCATTTGCGAAGGAGCGTCTGATCCCCAAAAACCTAACGTTTGCCCCTTATATTGTGATCCAGAAATTGCATATTCAAAGTGTTCCCGTTCAGAAGGAAAGACTATAATTTATCCCACGGGATGCACCACCTGTTGCACCGGGTACAAAGGTTGTTACTACTTTGATAAAGACGGCAAGTTTGTGTGTGAAGGAGAAAGTATTGAACCCAAGGCTTGCACTCAAGAATGTGATCCTAGAGTGGCTTACATAACTTGTCCATCTTCTGGATCCACAAAACTTACTAGAATTTGTGTCAATTGTTGTACTGCAAAAGTGGGTTGCAAACTCTATGGTCACGATGGATCTTTAATTTGTATTGGGGATCCTAAAAATCATTAGAATTGTATGGTCACGCTAATCTCTATTATATGTGGGCATTGGATCTTATCCATCGCTTGCGCGATAATAAATTAATAAAATCACTAGCTTGCTTAATAAATCTTTTGACTTTACTTTAAAAGTCTAAAGTCTTTTACTTCTAAACTCTAGTATTCGCTAGTTTACTTAATTAACTTTATTTTAAAAGTTTAAATCGTTTTATTCTAAACGCTAATATTAACTTAGTTTACTTAATTCTAAACTCTAGTACCTAACTATGTATAGAATGTATTTTTTCAATAAGGGTTATTAGTTGACATCCTTTTAAGTACACGTGGCTCCATCATTTGGTTAAATCTATTTATACTCTGCTCTCTTTATACTTTATTGATGAAATTATACTAAAATTTATTGTTATTATTATTTAATAAATTCAAAAAGTTATCACCTAAATTATGATGCAGAAATTGCTTATTCACAATGTCCCGTTCAAAAGAGAAAACGATAATATTCCATCGCATGCGCCACTGTTGCACAAGCTACTAGTAAAATGACATTTGTCTATGAAAAGAGTAACTTAAACATATAGTAGTTCATATAAATTTATATAGTTTGTGCTGTGATCGTGGAGTTGCTTACCTGACTCAACATGAAATATTAATTTATATAGCTACAAACTTATTTATATTGAATTTATGTCATTTTCATATACAAAAATTATAAGCAAAAATTTACGTTTGAGCTTTGAGCGAATTTTTAAGCCTTAGGGTGTGTTTGGTATGAAGAAAAATATTTTTCATGAAAAATATTTTTTAAAAAATAAGTTGATTTCTAACTCATTCCTCTAAACCAAATACACCCTTAAAAATAAAATTTCTCAACGTTGAATACTATTTTTCAGTATATATTTTGGAAGGAAAAACTTTTGGTATGTTTTGACTCGATAATAGAAACCTGTTGCTACTTTTGATAAATATGGGTCAAATTCAAAGTGATTTTCCCATTATATTAATGGTTCGGCCAGATTCCAAAAGGTAATCAAATTAAATACAATAGGAGAATATAAAAAGAGATGAAGTCGAAACCAGTTAACTTCAAGGAGGATTTGCTTTTGAACACCATCAACTCTGTTAATGGAATTCATCAACTTGATGCTCTGAGCTAATCCTATATAAACACCAATTTTATCATTCCTTACATATTAATTCATCACTCAACACAAATTAGATTTAACTAACTCAACAATGAAGTTGATCAATATTCTGTTTTTCGTTTCACTCCTCTTTGCCACCAACTGCTTCACAAAATCAAACCTCTGTGAAGCTGCCGATTCCGCAACCAATGCGGTGCGTGATTCTACTGGAAAAATGTTACGAGCCGGGACTTATTATTATATCCAACCAATTTACCCAGATGAGGCTTGGGGATTTGAAATAGCCAGCATTAGCAATCATGGCAAGCCGTGCCCACTAGGCCTAGTTCAAGAAAACCATTACCCAGGTGACTCATTATTATTTTCTTCCGCGAATTCTAAGAAAAACATCATTCGCTTGTCTACCGATTTGAACATCGAGTATAACTCGACGTACACCGTGTGTACTGAGTCCCATGATATCATCTGGACTGTTGGACCTTACGATCGCCGAGCCAAAAGCTACTTTATAGTAGTGGACGGAGTGAAGAAAGGAAATCCTGGTCGGGAAACTATAAAGAATTGGTTTAAGATTGAGGAATTTGGTGATAATTACAAGATTGCATATTGTCCATCAGTGTGCAGGGATTGCAAGGTAATGTGCAAAGATGTTGGCGTAATTGAGTATAATGGACACAAGCGTTTGGGTCTAACTGATGTTCCAGTTGAGGTGAAGTTTGTGAAGTATGCGTGAAAACAAAATTAGTTTCACGACACTTTTATCTATATTAAGACGTGTGCCCCCACATATGTTATATAATAATAGTAGTAATCAGTAATTACTACTTATGTAATAAGTCCAAGTGTTTGTCTGCAGTAAAATAATCATGTTTGAGATTAATGCATTTTGAAGTATATGAAATTTCACTTCTAATAATTACTCTGTTAGCTAACTGCAGATTGTTAAGTATTCTTAGAGAGAGTAATTAACTTTTAAGATAAATATGAACAAAACTAATTAAACATATGAGCTCATGATGAACAAGACTAAATTTTATTTTTCACAGCTAGAGAAGCATATCTTGATAATACTTCGGATAGAATTAGAAATACAACAAAGAGGAGGTTATTAAGGTGGAGGAAAATGTTTTCCTGGAAAATAAGTGGATTTCTAACGCATTTTCTCATGTTGAGTTAGTGAGTGAAAAATATTTTCTAATGTGTTAGTTAGTAAATAAAAATATTTTATTAGTATCTCAAAAGAATTTTGAAATAACATATTTTATAATATCACTTTTTAATTAATTTAGTTGAAAGAATAGTAATATTTACTATTCATAATAGAGGAGTATTAAAGTGGTATATTTTGGTCAATAATGAGACACCAATTGTAGTAGAAAAGAAAGAGTAATAGAATATCTATTAAGAGTGGAATCATATCCATAAATTGTGAATTCAGAAGTGAATTTGGTCAATTCATTGACTAAAAATTTGAAGAAATATTATAATATTAAGCTTCAACGCGAATGAGACCATTGTCAAGTTGTATATTGAACATGATAGTGACCCAACATACGTGATTGAAGATCTCATGAATTAGGTTTTATATAGTCATAAACAAGTCATCGTTCGATCTTGTACCCTATAAACCTTTGTCCCATCTTTGATCTATTATGGTGTGCATATAGTGCAAATCTGTAAGGAAGTGAGGTTGAGTTTTCTTAATCCATTATCATATCCTTTATAGGTGGTGTATTGCTCTGCAGAATACACTTGATGTGTGGACCTATATGAGTGTAGAGTGATGCGGCTCCTATAAAATTGTGACAGATTTCTAAAGCACTAATGAATTTCAAGACACGCAGATGACCTTTTAGCGCAAAACCGCAATAACAACAAAGATTGTGCGAGTATAATATGATAAAATGAGACTCTGAGCTTACAAAAGAATTGTTGCTTCATACAAGTTCTAAACTTCACCAATTATTTTGTAAGTTTAATTTTATTTTATCTAGATCTGGTTCATAGTTTAGGAGACACCGAATTCAACGCATTGTGTTTATATGTGAAAACCGAGCAAAATATTTTTTATTTTATTTTATTCTTATTATTATGTTTGAGATATATAGGAGATTGTTGATAATTATTTTATTAGTATCTCAAAAAGAATTTAAAAACAATATATTTTATAATATCTCTTTTTAATTAATTTGATTATTGAAAGAATAATTATATTTACGAACCATAATTGAGGAGTATTAAAGTGGTATATTTTGGTCAATAATGATACACCAGTTGTTTGTTTTTAGAGATGGCAACGAGGTGGGGCGGGATGGATTTATAGTATATGCAGGTGTGGGGCGGATTGAAATAGCTATTTTTAAAACTAATGCGAGGCAGGGCGGGTTGCGAGTTTAAAAAATCAAATAGGATTTCGAAGAAACTAAATTTTTATAATTAGTAAAAATCAAGGATAAAAGCTTTTTATATTAAACATTGACTTTAATTTTATTGTTTTATAAAATTTAAACTAGACATGTCCAGTAAATCTTTAGTTGTTAAAATGTTAATTAGAAACTTTTAAGTAACAAGTAAGAAATAATTGTTAAAATATCAATTAAAAATAGTTAATTAGTTGTTGAGATGTTAATTAGCGGGAAAAAATTAAATTCGATTATAAATAAAAGAACTTTAAAATTTAAGCAGGGCGAATCTATGCGGGACGCGACGGGTTGAAAATGAAAAAAATTATCATGCAGAATAAAAGAAAACGATTTAAAAAATTTATGAATTGAGCTCATGCTGACTCGCACCCACCTCATTGCCACCTCTATTTTCTTTGGAATTGTGAAGTAGGAGGAATTAATTGCCTTAATTGAAAATGAAAACTTTCTTCAGTTAGATTTCCTTTATTAGCCTACCTCTTTATGATTTTTAATTTAGAGAGCATTGGTTGATTATTTTTTTGTTATATAAGTTGATCATGAGCTCATGGTTTGAGTGAGAAAAAAATCAAAACACTATTTATTTTATTTTTTTAATTGTTGGGTTTCTTAGAATTAATTTTTGTTAGTCTAGTTCCTAATTTATACTAAAAAAGCTTGTTGAATTCTGCGAGATACATTCATACCGGGTGAAATATCCCTAAGGACAGTGCCATACGCATGCCTAAAACTGATTTTTCCATGATTTTTAATATTTTTCAACAGTTAGCACCTCACTTAGCACGTATAGTAGAATTATATTAAAATTGAAGTTCATTTAATATGTATAAGTATTTTATCAAAAATTTAATAATTATATATTTTTAAAAAAATTAGTTCTGCCTCTAGATTGAGTTGTTCACATAGAGATAGGGTAACAATTGGACAAGCTGAGTCAAATTTGAACGGGTTATAATGGGACAACACAACAAATGGGTGAAGACTCAAACCAACCCGAATTTGCTTGGATCAAAATACGTTGGGTCAAAACGGGTTGAGTAATGGGTTAGAGAGCTGGTCAAGATCCAACCCGAGCCAACTTTTACTACGTTTTTAGTTATTTTATTTGTTCTTTTTCAATATTTTAGTACTTGATTAAATTACATTTTTTTTATTATGGTTATATAAAACATATTAAATTTTTTTTAAAAAGTGTTTTAAATTTTTTTTGGCAAGATTTTTCTAAGTCAATTCGGCTTGCATATCAACTCAATTTTAAATGGGTTCAAATGAGTTGGGTTGAGATGAATTTAGCTAATAATTGGACGGGTTAATAACCACCCAAACTTCAATAAATTGAAAGGATTGAGCATATTGGATTTAATTTTGCGACCCGG
>JAPFFP010000070.1:19217362-19229009 GCA_026153255.1 Solanum medicagineum
ATTGGACGGGTTAATAACCACCCAAACTTCAATAAATTGAAAGGATTGAGCATATTGGATTTAATTTTGCGACCCGGCATAGATATTTCCGGTCCGATTGCAAAAAAACATTGGCTAACATTAAAATATATTGATGTTTGGCATATATTTAATTCTAAACATACACTGGTTTTGACTCCTTCAATTTGTTTGTTTGCAATCCACTGATACAATTTTTAAATATTCTTAAAGGATCAAAAAGTAAAGTTAATTAAAGCTTAGGAGGTGAATCCATATTCTGAAGGCACAAGTCACATTCTATATGATCACCAATTTAATCATTCCTTACTTCACATTCTTAACATATTAATTAATCAGTCAAAAACACCACTTTAATTAACTCAACAATGAAGTTGATCAATATTCTGTTTTCGTTTCACTCCTCTTTGCCACCAATCAAACCTTTGTGAAGCTGCCGATTCCGCAACCGATGCGGTGCGTGATTCTACTGGAAAAATGTTACGAGCCGGCACTCCGACCAGTTTACCCAGACGAGGCCCGGGGGTTTGAAATAGCCAGCATTAGCGATCATCACAAGCCGTGCCCATATGGCATAGTTCAAGAAACTATTGACCAGGCATCTCAATATCATTTTCATCGGCAAATTCTAAGAAAAATATCATTCGCTGTCTACTGATTTGAACATCGACTATAATTTGTCGTACACCGTGTGTACGGAGTCCAAAGATGCCATCTGGACCGTCGGACCTTACGATCGTCGAGCCAAAAGCTACTTTTTAGTACTGGGCGGAATGAAAGGAAATCCTGGTCGGGAGGTTTAAGATTGAGGAGTTTGGTGATAATTACAAGATTACGTATTGTCCATCTGTGTGCAAGGACTGCAAGGTGATGTGTAAAGATGTTGGCGTCGTTGAATATAATGGGCAGAAGCGTTTGGGTCTAACTGATGTTCCAGTTGAGGTGAAGTTTGTGAAGGATGGGTGAAAACAAAATTAGTTTCACAACACTTTTATCTGTATTAAGACGCACATATATGCATAATTATAGCAGTAATAAGTAATAAGTCCATATGGGGCAAGTGTTTGTTTGCAGTAAAATAATCATGTTTGAAATTAATGCAATTTGAAGTATATCATGAAATTTCGCTTCTATTACTTACTCAGTTATCTAACTGCAGATTGTTAAGTATTATTAGAGAGAATAATTAATTTTTAAGAATCAGAATTACTTCAGAGATATTTCCTGAAGTTTAATTACTTCATAACACCAACATTGTCAAAATTTTATAAATATTTGAGTATTTCACTTGACCATTTAAAAGCTAGTGAACTAGTTCAAGGGGGGAGTTTTTAAGTGAAGAATAAAGATGGAATGTTTAGCAGAGGATGGAAAATTGAATTTTTAAGGAAAAGATAAATATGAACAAAATAAATTAAACATAAGAGCTTATTGAAATGAAATGTTAGCCAAATCATATTTTTGTGATCGACAAAACTAAATTTTATTTCTTACGGCTAAAGAGACGGATCTTGATAATACTTTGGATAGAGTTAGAAATACAAAACAGACGAGGTATATTAAGGGGGAAATCTAACAAACATCAAATAATTCTTCCAATGAATCATCCGCCATTTTGTTTCCTTTTCTAAGGGGAAATTAAATAAATTGTTAGAAAATAAAGAATTAGCTATGTTATTTATCATTAATTCCTGACCATTCAGTTGTTAAATAGCTCTCAAGTCAATTGAATTTTCATATAACTCGTATAAGTAAAGACTTAGCATGAGATTTTTGTTGTTCCGTTTCGAAATTTTGTCGGTCACTAATTTTTTTATAGCAATATTTTTTCTCTAAAAAATAAATAGACAACAATAACAAAATATTTAGTGTAATTCCACAAAGTAAAGTCTAAGGAATATGGTGTTTACGCGATTCTTAACTACCCTTATTTGATGACCCTAATTTCTAATAAAGCATATCAAAATATAAATTTGAAAATAAGTACAATAATAAATCCTTAAAATGAACTATGGGAAAGGTGTTCCAATGAGAACTACCAATTGTATTAGCCTAGTACAAATAACCATGTTTTTGAACTCTTTTTTAAAAAAAATCTAAAATTCACGAACTCAAAATTTTAGTTCTCCCCCTAAATTGAGTTAGTTATTCACACAGAGATTTCCGGTCCGAGTGCAAAACTCATTGGTTCACATTAAAATATATTGATGTTTGGCATATGTTTAATTCTATAAACATACACTGGTTTTGACTCCATTAGCAAATAGGTCCTTCAATTTGGTTGTTTGCAATCCACTGACGAGTTAAATATTCTTAAAGGATCCAAAAGTCAAATTAATTAAAAATCTCCTCCTTTTTCTTTTTTCTGTTTAGTGGAGGATCGAACATATAATATTCTTTTTAATGTTAAATATCAACGTTGAAAAGTAAGTCAATAACCATCAATTTAATTTGTTGGCAACTTCTTAAGTTGTATACTTGTATCCATGTGCCAAAGTTACATGTAAAAGAATGAGTTATTTCTTAAGAAATTTCACCAACCAAAAAGTTCCAAATATTTTTTTCACAATGAAGAAAACAATAGTATCTTGCATTCTCTTAATTACGTTCATAATGTTCATAAAAAAAAAATTCACTTTCTGAAGCTGCTTCTGAACCCAATCCAGTGCTCGATACAACAGGAAAAATGGTCCGAGTTGGATTCGACTACATAGTCGTGCCAGTAAGAAAGGACTTAGGTGGTGATATTGGGCTAGCCTTTATTAAAAACCAAGTTTGTCCACTTGGGGTTGGCCCTCCCCTCAATCGCGATCCTGGCCAATTAGTAAATTTCTTTCCAGTGAATTCTAAAAAAATTGTAATTCGTGAGTTCACTTATTTGAATATCGAATTCACGAAAACTTATACTATATGCGACCGTACGGACTCCAACGTGTGGAGGCTCGATCACTATAATCCTCAGAAGGAACATCATCTGATTACTACCAATGGAGTAAAAGGGAATCCTGGACGTGACACTATTAGCAATTGGTTTAAGATTATGAAATATGGAGCTGGATACAAGTTTGTATTTTGTCCAAGTGTGTGCAATTATTGTGATGTGATTTGCAAGAATGTTGGGCTTTATGTGCAGAACAATGGCCAGGCAATTTTGGCTCTTAGTAATGAGCCACTAGAAGTAGTGTTCAAGAAGGTGTAATCAATTCATGTTCTTGCCAAAATAAATAAAAATAACGAATTGAATAAATAAAAATAATTCATTTTCCTATTCTATTTACATGATTTGTTCTTTTCTTGAACACATTGACTGGTTCTATCGTATTTAGATGATCGTATTTGTTGTTATTATTACAGTTTTTTATATATATACATCATAGTGTTTTACTATTAGCTGTCATGTTTTCCATTCTAGTCTCCACTATCTTTTTTCGTTCTATTACTTCCTTTGATTTGCTTGAGCCGAGGGTCGTTTGGGAATAATTTTTTAATCCAAGAAAGGTAGTAATAAGGATTGCGTACACTTTATGGATCTGTCTTTTTCAGACCCCACTTTATAAGATTTCATTGAATATATTATTATGATATTTATAGACTGGTCATTTTAATATCATAATATTTATGTATATATGTATGCATGCATGTGTGTGTATATATATATATAATTTTTCTAATCGATTAGTTAAAGAATATTTTTTACCTTAAAATAAATCGAGACATCATTTAATATACATTAAATTGACTCACCATACTGTCGATTTTTACCTTAAAATAAATTGAGACATCATTTAATATACATTAAATTGACTTGAAGACCAATCTTGCGATAAGATATTTTTAATGGCATCTAAAGAGTAGTCACCATACTGTCGAAAGGTGAGTGAGACTATGAATTGACAATCAACACATTTTCCTTTAATTAGCTATTCCAAATATATTTATTTATATTTTATACAAGAGAATTTAAGTATTCACATCATATGCGAAGTTATTCTAATTCATGAAAGAGGTATTCTTCCTACGAAAATTTGGAAGCATATATTTTTTGTGCGAATTTGCAATAACTTTTTAAAAATAATTTTTTTATATATTTAAAAAAGAAAGAAGTATTGAAAATATCTATGAACTTAATACGAATTATTTATTAGTTTTGTTTCTGAAATACCCCCACAGTCCCATTTTAGTTGTCAGAATAAGGTTTGACACAATTCTTAATAAGAATTTAATAAAGGGAGACAATATGGCTAATATAAATCAATTAAAATGGCCGGTACTTTTTGAAAATCGTAATAATAAAATTTTCACATTTTAGAATGACTTAATTACTAGGGGTAGAATTGGAAAAAGCGAAACTGCTTCTTGGTTGTTTTAATTTGACAACTAGTTTGGAACAACTATTTTTAGTATACGTGACAACTAAAATAGGACGGATAGAATATTGACAGTTTTTAATACACTCTTCTTCTTGACTATCTAAACTTAAATACACACGTAATCTGGCACATGGCCTTACAAGTGGTGTCAAACTTTTATATGAGTGGAGCTCTCAAAAGAAAGTAGAGAGAAGTGTTGAACACCGCTGCATTTAGTGAGGATTATTATCTTCATCCCTAGATGATTGAGAACTCTCTTCTACTTGACTAACTTGTCACACCTTGAGAGGGTACGTTTAGCGGGGTCGACACTCGAAAACCATTACTAGCTCCCAAGCGAACCACTTGAGTTGATCACACATTCATTCATTCATTTATTCATTCAAATCAATGAAAGTTTTGAAATGAACGAGACAATAAAATAGACACATACAATTAATAGTATAACTTAATAAAGAAAGGTTGTAGGCCAACAAATCAAACTCCAACCCTATAACATAGAGATAGTATAACAGGAACCAATCAAAAGATAAGATTCTCAACATCAACCAATCACTATCTAGTCTATGATACCTCTATATCTACTATCTAGATGGTTTCAGTGACAAGTTCATAACTAACTCAATGAAATAAAAGTTCTATTCTCAAAAGAAAGGGAAAATGATGTCAAAGGCCATTCACTAGTAATTATGAATTTACACCAAAATAAATAATTTAACAATAAGTTATACTCGTTAAATAAGTCTTTAACTTCTTTTGATTTTTCCTATTAGTTATTCTTTTGGAAAAAATGGGTCATGGGGTTGGTATTTTATGTTGAATCTGTTAAATCATATATAAAAAAATATTAGGAAAAACTAAGTTTATGCTTCTTTGAAACAAGCTATTTATATCCATATATCTCTTACATTTATACCCCCATTATTAAAATCTGCGCACTAACATCGGGGCCGACGGAGTATCAGAGGGAATTAAACTCAGTACTATATGATATCGATATGATATCAATATCCCGACAGAATATCACAAAGAATGTATAAGTAAGTTTGTGACTTTGATAATTTTCTCTTAATTATTCTATTTATTAAAAGAAGAACTCAAAATTATATGATACCGATACAATATCAATATACCAATGGGAGTATCACAATAATATATTTTCTACTAATTTAAAATTTAATAAATGATTTTGTAACTTTAATAATTTTCTCTCAATCGTTCTATTTCTTAAAAAAAAGCTCAAAACTATATAATACGGTAGGACGTCAATATCTTGATGGAATATCATAGATAATTAAGCTTTAATCCTATACAATATCGATATGGTGTCAATATACCAATAGAGTATCACAACGAACATATTTTTGCTAATTTAGAGTTTAATATTTTTTAAATTGTTTCTTAAAAAAACATAATCCAATATGATACCAATAAAGTATCAATATACTGCTAGAGTATCACAGTTATTTGAGCTCATTCTATATGATATCAGTATGCTATATATATACCTCTTGAGTATCACAGAAGATTATTTTATAGTATTCATGCCGACATCATGCTGATGCCGTGCTGATGTCATCATGAATACTATGAAAATAATGCTCTGTGATAACCAGAGGTGTGTATACATATATATATATATACCATACTGGTATCATATAGAATGAGTTAAATCCTTTATGATACTCTGACGGTCTATTGATACCCAATTGATATCATACAAGATTATGTTTTTTTAAGAAATAAATAAGAAACAAATAAAAAAATAATTAAACTCTAAATTAGTTGAAAATATATTCGTTGTTATACTCCAGTGGTATACTCATACCATATTAATATCGTATATGACTAGAAAATTATTAAAGTAACAAACCGACATCATATAATTTTGAGTTCTTTTTTAATAAATAAAATAATTAAGAATAAATTATTGAAGTTATAAACTTATTTATTAAACCTACATTTTTTATATAAAAGCAATATATTATGTTATGTAAATAAAAAAATATCTTCAATTTAGCCTAATTATTGTTTCTTCAATCTTTTTGAATAAAATCAAAATTAAATTAAACATTATAGTATCAAATTTTAAAAATATAAAATCAAATCAAAGTAAAACCAAATAAAATTAAGTTTATTTAGTGAATTTGATTCCATTCTTCAATTTGGATATATTTTGCTCATAGTAGTCAAAAATAGTTATTTAAAGAGTCCCCAAAAAAGTTCCAACGACGAAATTACCCTCAATATACTATACAATTACAATAGTCAATTTTCTGGGTTTAATCAGACGCTTCTGCTCCCCAATGTCGTAAAACCCTAGCACTAAAACACGATTCGGATTTAAAGGTTCGGGTCAAGTTCTTCCGGCGAGAATGGGTCGGCCGGAACCCTATGTGATCTATGCCCATACTTTCCAGCACTCCCAACTCGATGAGTACATAGACGAGGTAACTCTCCTCTGTATCTTTTTCTTGTTCCCTCTGCACTGGGCATCTAATGCTGTTATATAGGCAATACCAACTAGTTCTGTTTGTTCACTTAGATATTTGTATGTCAGTGCGGAATACCCTTCTTCGGCTCTTGAGAATTCTATGTTTCTTAAAGGCAAATTATTGATATCGGAATGAGGTAGAATGGAATAGATATACAGGATTCATATAGTGGAAACCTGCTAGGTATTAACTTTATTTGATGTCATTGCTCTATTATCTGTGTGCTGCCAGGTGTTATTTGCAGACTCAGTTGTTATCTCTTCTTGCGAGATTGTTGAACATAATGCCCCTTCCGCATGTACTTCGCTGAAGATTGTGGGGTATGGTTCCTATTCATATTTGCTTGTTCAGTTTTGTGTAACAGCACAGGTGTTGGTGTTTGTCATTATTTTACTTGATGAATAAAGCTTTCACTAAATGTAGTATGCGGCATGAAGTAATTATGCATAAAGGTGTATTTAAGCTGTCGCTGGGACTGAATTCAAAGATTTCTAGTTTGTAATTACTGTTGATGTTTTATTGCATTAGTGTTGGTTTTCTGACTTTCTCTCACACACACAAACATTCTTGATACACCATATATTATGCTTACAGTGGAAGGGGTGGTGGTTTTGAGACTATCAGACACTCAGGTTATCAATGTTGACATAAGAAGTAGGGATGCAAAACAAAAAGGATTTGGCTGAGATGTGTCATTCCGTAGAAAATGTTAGGAGTCTAATTTGTCAAATACTTAAAGACTTGTTAGATATAAATATTTGCTTGTGTTGATAAAAGTAATATAAGGCTGAAGCTTCAGGGGTTGGTTCTGCTCAGCTTTGAATGTGTTTTACTCTCTTTGTGATGCCAATGCACTGGTTAATGCAGGGAAAATATTTTCATCTAATTTCTCAGTTTTTTAACTCCGAAATTAAAGAAGAAAACTTTTACATGATTATCTGTTTCAAGACAAAAGCCAAAAGTCTATGTCAAATACTGATAAGTTTATGATCTTCTTTTCATATGAGAACAACTGTCATTAAAAAAGAGGGATACTATGAAAATTATATTTTTGGTGCACAAGTAGAGCTAATAAAAAAAGCCTGACAGCTGCAGTAACTTTGGAGGTCAGTAAAGTAGATCTTTTGGAAATCCTAGCTTTTGCTATACGTTAGTGGAAAGTATCTAGTGTAACCAGAAGAGCATCTCTCAAACAGATTTATATGGGATCTTGCTGTTAGTTCTTCATCAACATGCAGCTATGATTTTAGAGTGGAAGACAAAGCGATCCTGAAATATATAACATCGTCTCCTATAAATCTGCTTTATGCTGTTAGAACAAATTTACTGGAGATTGGTTGAAGAGGCCTATACTCCTTTGTGAAATCGTTATCATCTTGCTTTTCTGGGGCTTGGTGGAATTATGACTAGATGAGCTCTATTATCTGTTGTCATGATTGTTATGACTTATGAATACTTCTCTAGACCCTTTCATGAAAGTTTATCTAATTCTAACAAAAAAATGAGTATTTCTCTTGATGTACGATTTAACAATACCTTTCATTTTGTTTAGGGCCACTTCACCACCCTCATTTGCTTTGGAAGTTTTTGTCCATTGTGAGGGAGAGACAAGGTTTAGGCGTCTAAGTCAGCCTTTCCTGTATTCCCATTCTTCATCAAATGTGCTTGAAGTTGAGGTACCAAGTAAAATTTGTGTAATTCTTGTCTTATTCATACGACAAACTTGAATAGTGGGTTTAGTGTTTAAGATTTTGTTGTAAGAACGAAGAATTAATCCATATGATGGTCTTTTATTCAGCAGTAATTATGTTTATATGGCAAATCCATACAGATTTGTTTCTAGATAAATCCATTTGGTAGTTCTTATGTTGTGGCCTTTAGTGACGTCCTGCTGTAAATTTGCTTGAACTTTTTTTTTTTTAACAACTGAAGCTTCCTTTAAGAAATGATTGTTTCAATTTCAGCTACAGTGGATTTGGCTGAATGTTTGTATCTTCCTGTTACAATGTGAATGCTTTGGTTTCTCTAGTAGGCTGTCTTGAAATAATTGCCCTTTTCCTGACTGGAGTATGTTTTAATTAGTTCCCAAATGGATTGTTTTACCTTCTATTGTATATTATCCACAACTTTTGATGTCTATACAATCAAGAAAGAAATCTATCAGCCCATGATAGAGTCCATCAGTCATAACCTTTTTTCTTTGAAACTGGTAATGAATATCTGTATATGTATGTTTGTGTGTATATATACAAGCTGCACCATAACAGCGCAAAAGACCTTACAAAATCCCAACCAAACTTAGGCTATTGCTCCACAAGGATCATGACAAATAGTGATTCAGCCTCCTTAGCATAACCTTCCTTACATCTAAAATAAAGCAAAAATGTACAATTCATCTTGATTTTTAAGCTCCATCTCGACAAACAATCCAATTTCAGTTAGTCACCAGCCCTGCCTTTGGCATCCCCCTCCTTGTGGTTAAGGCAATGACTTTGGGCATGGCCAGCTCCCATAGTGTGATGGGCGATGTGTACAAGGCCCGGGAATGAATTCATCGTTGGGGAATGGAAACTGAACTACCTTTTGGTTCTCCCTGAAAGCGCCCTTCCTTTTTTGAGCCCAACTTTAAGAACTCGAAAAGAAATTGCAAAATTCAAAAAGAAATATTTTATAACTCTAAAAATTTAAAAAAGAAAAACAAAATTATTTAGAAGAGTTTTCAAAGAAGCCAAAAAATGGCTTATCAAAAGTATTGGATTTCTTTAAAAAAAAAAAAAGAACTTTCAAAAGTAAATCTATTGCATCGGGCGACACTTTCTTTAGAGATAGTTATGTGGTTTGCAGTAATAACAACTGTCTTCCCAGTAATTTACTACAATCTGGTAATAACAATCGTCTTCCTATTAATTTACTACCCATTAATTTACTACCATATTTTCTTTTTCTTTAAAAAAAAACAATTGTGGTGTTATTTAATAACTGTAGTGATGTAGTCTGTGCCCACTAGGGTGGGCATAAATATCGGAAAATCGAACCGAACTGAAATGAACTGATTCGGTTCATTGTTTTTGGTTCTTCAGTTCGGTGTCGGTGTTCGTTTTTCAAAAGTTTGGTTTTTCTGTTCGATGTTTGGTTAGGAGTCTCGAAACTTCGGTGCGCCGAAGAATCTAACTTTTATGGAAAAATTTGAAAAATTATATATAATATTATATATTAGACGAAAAAAATCAAATCATATATATACACACACGTGTGTGTTTTTATATATATACATATATGTATGTAGGCAATCCAAAAAATAAAAGTCAACTAGCAATTAAATCATTCATGGAACAAATCAAAGTAGCAACAAGTTTGTAATTCATGTAGTTAACTTGAAAAATTATTTTTCAAGAGGGATCCAAACATATTTTTGCCAATATATGTCATTTAAAGAAACTCGTTTTCGTGCTTGTTTTCCTTGGGCAGTGTTTCCATAAGACTGTGTCTGGCCTTGCTACCAAACCTTGACACTCACTGATTGCATGTAGCAATTGTGCCACCCTATCTATTTCCCAATCATTGAAGTGTCTCCTGAAAGATATGTCCCATCCATTAGACCAACTCTCAGCTATAGTGATATCAGGATTACTACAGAAAGAAAATAAGTCAGGGAATGATTGCATTAATTCCTCTCTTCTTACCCAAACATCTTTCCAGAATAGGATTTTAATTCCATTTCCTATTCTGAGTTTGATGTTTCTTGCTAATTTGGCCCAGAAGGATCTTATTGTTCTCCATGCTGAAACTCCATATGGTATAGTGACCTCATTGGTGCACCATTGGGAGTCCTGGCCATACTTGTGATGTATAACTTCTCTCCAAAGAGCCTGATCTTCTTCCACATATCTCCACAACCGTTTCATCAAGAGACATTCATTGTGGATTCTGAGGTTCCTAACTTCAAGACCACCTGAAAGCTTGGGCAGCTGCACTGTTTTCCAGTTAACTAGATAGTACCCCTTCCCTTCTTTGTGTCCAAACCATAAAAAATCTCTTCTAAGTTTATCCAATTTCTTTAGCACCTTGACTGGTAGGGGAAATAAAGATCTCGTATCTCTCACTATAGAGATGTGTTCATTGCATTTTTAATTAACTTAGATAATGAGAGCTTGTGACATCTTCTGATATTTAGATGTCATGATAAAGCGCCAAGGGGTGCTAACTCTATAAGACATTATATGAGAAGGATAACAATAGAAGAAAAGAGATAAATTGGTTGTTGTCTGAAAAATGAACCGGTAACGTGAAAAATAGAGATGCTCCCATGCACATGTCCCTAAAACCTCTCTCTCCTAAGTCTCCTTTCTTTTTATTTGGCATGCTCCCTTTCCTTTTCTTTCATTTGTTCCCACTTCTTATCAATAGAGGAGGATATGATTTTCTTCGCATTGGGTTTCAAGTTGGATGACATAGCTAAGGATGTATCACGAGAAGAGATGAGATGCAATTGGACTGAGAGAGGAAGAAACATGATGAGTAGAGCTAGCTTTAGTTAGAAATCGATAGAATTGATCTGTTTGATCCTTGAGGAGCCATCAAAGGTGAAAGGGAACACAGTTAGAAGATAGAGAAGACAACACGTTTCAAATTTATTTTGTGCAAGAAACTTTAATAACAAGGAGAGATATATAGACATTCTTGCTCACTTTTTCCCTTGTATCAAGATTGCTCTAGATAAATCTTGGACTTAAATTAGAACCAAAAAGTGGCTTGTTCTTGAAG
>JAPFFP010000070.1:19229109-19241636 GCA_026153255.1 Solanum medicagineum
AAGGTCTGCGTACATTCTACCCTCCCCAGACCCCACTTGTGGGATTTTACTGGGTATGTTGTTGTTGTTGTTGTAAGGTAAGAACGAGGCCAAGAATGTGTAATTTTGTTATCAATGTGGGAAATGAGAAAAACCTTGTTTTGGAATGATATGTGGGTTGGGCAAACACCTCTGAGACAAAAGTTAACATACATTTATATTCTCAAGCAATTGAAAATGGCTACATCTAGAAGTTATAAGTGAAAAAGACTAGAACATGACCTTCAGAAGGTTCCTCAATGGTTGGGAAGTTGAGAGAATGACCAACTCTTCAACACCTTGGAACAAGCCATGAACCTCATTATGACGAAGATTCATTGATATGGAAGCTGGATTAAGATGACAAGTTCAAGGTGGAATAGCCTACAAGTTACTCGACAATTCAACTAAAACCAAGGAGTTGTGGCCTTGGAAGATTATCTGGAAAGGGAAGATACCACAGTTTCTATGAATTTGAGACGGACAATAAACCCCTCTTTTTTGCATTCTAAAGTGACTGAGAAACTATGAAAGTATTTCGTTAGTCTGAGGGGTATTAAATGGACTATGCCTAGGAATATTGCAAAAGTTCTAGCATGTTGGAATAGAGATGGAAATAAGGACATAAGAAGGGATGGAAGATTGTCCCTTCCTGCATCTGGTGGACAATAGGGCTGTGCATCAATCGTTTCAGTTTGGTTTTATACGTTATCGGTTCGTTTTATCGGTTTTCGATTTTTAAATATGCTAAACCAATAAGAAACCATTAAAATAATTTTTATTGATTTTCGGTTTATCAGTTTTGAGTCCTTAACGGTTCGATTTTCAGTTTACCTGATAAGAATGACAATGAGAATTTGAATTAATAAAGAACATGTAGAGTACAAAAACTATGTTTATAAACTTGCATAAGCTATAATTAGTTAATCAAAACTAAAATACTGAAGTGAATAACTACCTTAAATATAAAGTATTGCTATAGTGTCCCATTACTATTAAATTACTAATATTTGATATTTACGAAGGGGTAAAATAATACATTGTTTTAATCTTATCGGGTTATCGATTTAGCCAATAACCTAATAGTAAAAATTGATATCCAACCGATAACCCAATAACTTTTTTTTAAAACCATGAAAAATCCGATAACCTAATAACCCAATAACAATAAACCAATAACTTTTTTATCGGTTCGATTTATCCGTCGGTTCGATTTTTGCCAAGGGTAGCAAAATTAAGCCCAACTCGTTCAACCAGCCCAACCAGTTGAACTGCCCATTTATTAGCTCAACCCATCTCAACCCAACCCGTTTAAAATTGGGTTGATATTCAACCCGAATTGACTCGAGATAGATCTTGTCAAAATATTTTCTAAAATACTTTTTTTTAATTTGATATGTTTTATATAGCCAAAATAAAAAAATATAATTTAATTAAGTACTAAAGTATTAAAAAAGAACAAATAAAGTAAGTAAAACTTAGTAAAAGTTGAGTCGAGTTAGGTTATGACCTGCTCTATAACTTATTACTCAACCCGTTTTGACCCAACACATTTTGACCCAAGCAAATTTGGGTTGGGTCTTGACCCGTTTGTTGTCTTGACCCATTATAACTCGCTCAAATTTGGCCGAACCCGCCCAATTGCCACCCCTAATTTTTGCACACCCTGAGTGGACAATACGGAGGGAGAGAAACTAGAGATGTTTTGAGAACAAGAGCGTACCATTCTAAAGCATTAAAATAAACTGTTTAGTAACCTTTTACCTTTTGTATATCCATACTGTACCTAAGGATCCGGGAAACATCACCCTATTCTTAGATAGTGTATGAGGGAGATAGGTGTTTAGATTCTTTTTGACAGACCCTTTATACTTTGATGTAATTACTACAGGAGTACACTATTGGTGTGCTTCTCTGTTTATATGCCAGTTAACTTTCTCAAAAAAAAAAAATTGTATCCTTTTTTTAATCTGGTAAAGTAGCTAAATACATTGAATCTTAGTGTGTGCAATGTTCTTTTGAGAATGATAACGTGTTAAGGATCCGGGGGGCCACCACCCTATTCTTAGATAGTGTATGAGGGAGATAGGTGTTTAGATGCTTTTTGACGGGTCTTCTATACTTTTGATGTATTTATTATGGGAGCCCACTTTGGGTGTACTTCTCTGTTCATATGCCAGTCAACTTTCTCCAAAAAAAAAAAAAAAAAAATTAACATTGTATCCTCTTTTTAATCTGGTAAAGTAGCTAAATTCATTGAACCTTAGTGTCCCCACATTTTTTTGAGAATGATAACAAGTTATATAAGTAGCACAAGGCTATGCTACAACTATCTACACAGACTTTCAGAAGAACAAAAGAGCCATAACTATGTTCAATCCCCTAATTGCAAGAATCCTATGATATCCGTCAGAGAAGCATATCCAACATATTTCATGGTTGGTTCATCATCAACCATTATTAAATTTTGAACACAGATGGATCTCTGCCTGTTCAAAGACATCTTCGCCAGAAAATATCCAATCTATTTCCATCCAAATAAGCCCAAACAAACATGTTGCGAGTGTCCTCAGTGATTTTCTGTTCCTTCAAATGAGGCAGCTGCTTGAAGCTGTGAGAAATATGGGGAAAAATATTATTGAATTGTTGTATTTATATGTGTGTTTTCATTGCTACATAAAGACCCTATTTATAGACACTACAACCTAATCCAAATTCGTCTAGGAAAGAACATACTATTCCTATTCCAATTCTAAATAGGACTATGTAATCCTATTCCTATTCTAATACTCGCCCTTAAGCTGGTGCATACAAATCATAAGCACCATCTTGTCACAGATATAATTAATACGAGGACCAGTGAGGGACTTGGTGAAGACATCTGCAAGCTGATCACTTGACTTCACACTTTGTAACAATATCTTTTGAGAGTATTTTTTCTCTGACAAAGTGACAATCAATCTCAATGTGCTTGGTCCTTTCATGGAACACTGGATTTGATGCAATATGAAGGGTCGCTTGATTATCACACACAAGTTCCATCTGATCAACTTCGTCAAATTTTAGCTTCCTCAATAACTGGTTGACCCAGATAAGTTCGCAAGTTGCTGTAGCCATTGCTTGATATTCTGCCTCTGCACGTGACCGAGCAACCACACTCTGTTTCTTGCTCTTCCACGACACCTAGCTGGTTTTGTATTTCAGCAAAAAAACTTTTAAATGTAGAAAATAACTCTGAACGATCTTTCATTTAGAAAACCCAAGTACATCTTGAATAATCATCAATGAAACTAACAAAATAACAAAATCCTAAGGTTGAACTAACTCGACTAGGACCCCAAATATCAGAATGAACTAAAGAAAAATAGACTCGGAATGCCCCTCGATACTACGTGAAAATGTTGCACGAGTGTGTTTCCCAAGTTGACACGACTCACAATCTAATGAGGATAAACTAGACAAACTAGGCACCATCTTTTGCAGTTTAGATAGATTAGGATGTCCCAAACGTTTGTGAATTAGGTCTGGAGTATCTGTGACGGAGCATGCTGTGAAGGAATTTGAAGAGTTAAGATAGTAAAGGCCTTGTGATTCATGTCCTGTGCCAATCATCTGTCCCGTACGGACAAGATGTTTGGTGTATAATTCCTTGGTAAGTCACAAACTCCTGGAATTGAGAGGACATGTATTCTAACGCATTTTCACTACGAAGAGTACGAATGAAAACACCAAACTGAATAACATGTCTAGGATGGGCGAAACAAGGGCATCAACTTGGAATCAATAGAACGCTATAAGAGTCTGCACAATTGAGCATCAACCCTATCCCATTGTGCTTTGGTGGTTGCAGATTCCTCAGTAGCCTTTTTCTTTTCATCTACCACAGAAGCATTGGTTGTTAAGTGTTCGTGAACACCTTGACCTTGGCACCATAATTCAACCGAGGAAGTCCATGCTAAGTAGTTGGAACTACCCATTAATGGTTCTGAAGTAATCATAGGATTAAAACTTATTCCTGTAATTTTGGAGCCAAACATATTGATCCCAAAGGACATCTTTAAAATCAAACTTTAGTAGTCACCGGAAATCAGTCAAAAAATTAAAAAATATATGTGGTTTGCCTTGGAATGCAGAGGCGACCTCACTGGGGGAAAAATTGCAAACAAAGATGTCCGCAAACTGCCTGGAACAGTGAAAAAGTCGCCGAAACCCTAATTCCGGCGATAGAATCTAAAAAAGAATGGTTGGGGTTTGGTCGGAATTGCTGGCCGACCCCAGTAGAAGAAAATGATTGGGAAAAAAGTCACCGGAGACCCGTCACGCTCCGGCGCGTGAGTCAATCTCGCCGGAAAATTACTCACTGCCGGCGGCGCGTGAGGGCGCGTGAGGAGGCTGTTCCGGTGGGTTCTGGTTGGGATGAGGTCACCCGGACTTCCCGAGCCTAGTGATGGTATTGGTTTTTGCACACCTCCACAGAAACGAAGGTAACCAAAAACAGCCACCAGAACAGTGAACAACCACCGGGAATTTTTTTTTCCCTCACCAATACTCTGATACCATGTGAGAAATATGGGGAAAAAATATTATTGAATTGTTGTATTTACATGTGTGTTTTCATTACTACATAAAGACCCTATTTATAGACATTACAACCTAATCCAAATCCAACTAGGAAAAAACATGCTATTCCTATTTCAATTCTAAATAGGACTATGTAATCCTATTCCTATTCTAACAGAAGCAAATAGCAGTTCAAGGCATCACCAAGACATAGCACCTAGTGACCGAATAAGACACAAGACTTCATTTTTTGTTTTATAATTAAGAGGCAAGCTTAAGTGTCCACTCACAGTGGGGGAATGTGATAGCTGTCTTCTATTTTAGCTTCCAGAAATTCTGGGTGTGTTTGGACTAGAAAATAATCTGTTTTTGTTATGCTGTTGTTCTGTTTTGTTTTATATTTTACGAAGTGATTGGATTTTAATGATTCTGAGATAATTGGTTTTGTGAAACATGAATGGATTTTTGTTACCTTTGTCCCCCCCAAAAAAGGGATTTTTAAACAATTAACCATGCAAGAAAATTAAGCTGTTTGACTTGAAGAAATTTATATTGTTTTTCCTTTTCCTGTTAGCATTACCCATGAGAGGTTGTTCCATGCTGCTCTCTGATGGAGAAAAGGACACATTTTGAGGATCTCTTAATGTTTGCAACAAACTCATGGGGATCTATTACTGTCAGAGCTACCATCTGCAACAAGTAGGTTTCTCTATGTAGCATATTTGAATTCCGTTCGACAAAGCCAAACCCCCCCCCCCCCTTGAATTTTATGTCTTTATTGTCACACGTTTTGTCCTCCGAAAAAGTTTCAAGAAAGAAAGGAATATGAGAAGCTTTAGTATTTTGCTATTCATTAAAGGGAATGATGACTTGTGCAGGCAATTGTTACCAATCATATGGTTGTACGAGGCAGCTATCGAAGCCTTACCTTGGTTGTATATGGAAACACCACCAAAGATCTTGGCCAATTCAATATAGATGTTGATTTAGAAGGCTCTTTGGCTAATACTGTTAATGTTGTTGAGGGAGACCTTGAAGACCTCCCACCTGCATTGCGTCCAAATAATCTATCTACTGAGCAAACATTATCTTCTTTGAAATCACTATCTTTGAAAAGTATTCCTCTGGCTATTCCTCTCGAGCTCAGGCAGTTATTACAACTTATCCTTCGAATATTGGAATCACCAAACTTTGGACTCATGAAAAATAAGGTTCTTACGTCCTTATTATCAGTGGCCTCAATCTATGCAACTCCTTGCTTTCCTTCTGAAGGTACAATGCACGAGCAGCTTGGGCTGGATAAGTCGGTTTACAATCAAGAAGCTGGACTTGCAATTGCTGAAGCCAAAAAAGAGCTTTTGGAGATGCATAATAGCTTTTTTTCCCAACCTGGCAACCATTCTACTGAATTTGCAACAGTTGCTATGTTGGTGGAATCTGAGATTGAGACTGCTCCCCCAAAGCAACTGCTGGACTCCTTAAGCCACTACTTCAAATTTGGTAGTAGTCCTGATGCTGCTGCCCATCATGAGGTTTCAAAGGTGATTGAGTATCTAGCTTTTATGTCATATTGTATCCTCATTTTAATATGGTCAGAAGCTTTCTGTTCTATTCATTTTTTTGATGTGTCTACAGTTTTCACGTGTAAATGTTTGTCATATACGATTCTGATTTTGATTTCTCTTTTCAGAGAGAGAACATGGTTCTCTGTTTGGCTCTGGCTCTTTTAGTGTCATCAGCAAGAGAAAGCTGCTATTATTTTGTCAACTGTGGTGGCATGGAGCAGCTTGGTTATGCTTTTTCTAGTAGCTTGCTGAAGTCTACTGCTCTCAAATTGCTGCACCTTGGAGTTATTGAACAGGCAACTCGTCATTCAGTTGGCTGTGAAGGTTTCCTTGGATGGTGGCCTCGTGAGGATGAAAATATACCTTCTGGTACTAGTGAGAGATACAATCAATTGTTGAAGTTATTATTGCACAATCAGCGGCATGATGTAGCCTCTCTTGCCACTTATATACTTCATCGTTTGCGGTTTTATGAAGTTTCTTCCAGATATGAGGTAAATTATTTTGTTAATGCCCTCCTTTATGTCTTGTTCTGCATTTGCTAAACATTTTCTTGGAGATATGAACTCTCTCTCTCTTTTTTTTTCCAACTCTCAACAGTGTTCCATATTATCTGTGCTGGGAGGTCTCTCTGGCTCTGGTCAGTCTACAAATGCCAGGGTGGATATACTTGCCAATGCTAAACTTCAACTCAAGAACCTTTTGGTCAGTTAAAGTTCCCTTTACATTTGGTGCATTTTGGCTTTCCTGTCGTTACCTGTTTATCATGGTACTATAAGTGTTTGTCATCCATTTTTTTTGACAAGTATTGGTGCAGAAATTAATAAATTCCCCTGGCCCAATTGAAGATCCCTCTCCGGTGGCGTGTGCAAGTAAATCTTTGGTTCTTGGTGATGGTGGACAATTATCATATAATTCAACCAGTAACTTGATTACTCGATCAAGCTGTTGCTTTTCTAACAATGACATGGATCAACATTTGCTTTCCCTTCTGAAGGTATAGTATAACAAACCTTTAGTAGTCCAGATGCTTTTTCGTTTTGCTGGGCCCCAACATTTTGGTTAAACTTTTCAGTAACTCAGAAAAGAATTTGGTCCACAAAAAAAGATTTTGACTTCTGGACAACTCGAATGCCAACACAAAAATAGAAAAGTTGTGTGTCAAAGTTGACTTCCTTAGATCCATTGCTTCATTTTGCGGCATGTTCTCTCTCACTGGCCAATTGCTTAGTGAAAATTTTCGTAAGTGGATCTACTGAAAGACCACAAAGGATGGTTCCCTTGTGCATTCTTACAGAAATTAGAACAGTTTTTGGATGAATCATTTCTTTTGCCTTCCCTAGTCCTGAATGATGGTGGTGATAAATGTACGTAGGCACTAAACCATAGTTGCTTTGATCTATTTCGCCTTAAGCCTTCATCCCGAAAGACATAATGGCTAGTGGTGTGAATTATTCTGTTCATTTCAAGTTGGTAGTTCTCACTTGTCACAAAAAGAGTTTTTGGTGGTAGTTCTAATACAAATTTGGCCAACCTCCAAACATGTTGGCAATATGATATAAGCTCTTTTTAGTTCACATTTGTTATTGGGAATAGAATAATTGCTCTATATTTGACCATCATGGTATCCTTCATTTTCTCTAACCTAGGAATTGATTCATATTACCTCATTTTTTTATAAGGTTCGTCTCTTCTTATTCTTGGGGAAATCTCATTTCTTAAATTTTTTGGGATGGATTTTGGATTTGAAATGTCGTTTGTTTACAAACAATATCAGGGAAATGAATATGCATTTAAAATGCTATGTTTTTCCTCAAAGGAATGAGTTTCTTCAAAAAAATAAGTGCATTGATGTTATTTTATCAAATGTTATGGACTGAAATTAATTGAACTGCACATTACTTGTATAGAAACCAAATTAATAGAGTATAACTGTGGGGCATTTTAGTAAACCGTCAACTTAGTTCTCACAGAATTCTATTCCCTTAATGTGGATTTTCCATAGAGTGACCCTCCCTAAATTTTTGTATTTCGTCTTTCAAACTGTTATTTTGTTGATTTTTTGGATGATATCAATGTTCTCATTTAAGTTTCACATATGTCACTTCTTTCTATATCGTGAAGAGGTTCTTTAGTTACTGAAGCAAACTTATAAGGCTTCCTGGTAGTAACGAGAAAGTTAAACAATTTTTTTTGTCTATTATTCCACATTGATTATGTTTTATCCTCCAAAAGCTATTGTTTCTAACATATCCTCCTTTTCTATTATTTGTTTGTTAATCCAAAACCACAGGGAAATATATCAATGAGGGATCTGGCTTTTCTGTAAGTGAGAAAAAGAGTGAGGTTCTTAATTCTTAGAGCGAGTTACTATCTGGACATGCAGCCAATGATTTCTCTGAAGCACAATTACTGAACCCCTATTTATAAGCAGCAATCCATGTAACCAGTTGAACTTGTGGTCCTACTTTGAGATACACCAATGAAGTGAACAAGAAAGGAGTATATCATGTATTAGTACTAGTACTTAGAAAGTAAAAGAAGATGCATCTTACGAAGATGAGGATGTTAAGATGGATAGGTAGACATACTAGGAGTGATAAGATTAGGAAAGAAATTATTTGGGAGAAGGTGGGAGTGGCCTTTGTGGTGGACAAGATGTGAAAAGTGAGACTGAGATGGTTTTGGAATGTGTAGAGGAGGTGTCTCGATACCCCAGTTAGGAAATGCGAGAGGTTGGATTTAGGGGTTATGCGGAGGGGTAGGGGTAGATCGCAAAAATATTTGGGGAGAGATGATTAGCCAGAATGTGACGCGGCTTCATATCACTGATAGGACATGACCTTAGATAAAATGGAGTGGAGATTGCAAATTAGGGTAGAAGGTTAGCAGGTGTAGAATGTTGTATTGCCTTGTGACGGTTTTAGGTTTATCATAGGATTAGTCGTGCTATTATGGTTGTCTTGTTATTGCTCTTCGATTATTTTGCTACTTTTATTTTTTTTCTTTTTTCTTGTACGATTGGCATGGCTTTTCGTTTTAACCGTTATTATATATCTATTGCTCTTTCTTTTACTTGGGGTGGATACATTTGACCCGAGGGTCTTTTGGAAATAGCCTCTCTATCTCAATGAGGTAGTGATTAGGTCTGCATACACTTTACTCTCCCTAGACTCTACTTTGTGGAATTTCATTGAGTACGTTGGTTTACTTAAAAAATAAAAGGAAGGTTGGAATATCTTGAAGTTTTTGATAAAATCTTGTATAAAAATCAGAGTTCTCCTGACTTGCACACAATGCGATGAGTAGCTTTACGACATTCTTTCTCCTGACTAGTTAAGCTGTTTCAATTCTTCATCAAGCAGTCTTATGAGATCTAGAAAGAGATTCCATATGATGACTGCATTCTAATAGAGATTAAGCACAATAAGGAAGGGTGTAGTACTGTGTGGGGGTGACCAATTTATTTCTGAGGCTTATATTGACTTTTGTTTCCCCATATATATACTTTTGCTAACATATAAATTTTTGTCTGTGATCAGTTTTACTGATATCATAATCAGCTAAAAGTGAACTCCTCTCTTTTTTTTTTTGGTTTCATTTGGTCGTTATTTTGATGTCATTGTGACTTCATTCACCTGTCCTTGATTATTTTGAGCATGCTTCATGTAGCCTAAATCAATCGTCGTCCATTACTATATTTTCAGAGCTAGAAAATTTTGGGGTTACAATTTAAAATGATCAAGCTTTTTTGGGCCTTTGACGGGTTAAAATTAAAGGCCTTAATTATTTTGTGTGCAAATCTAGTTCCTCTCTTGCCAGTGAAAGGACGAAAACCAAACAAATGAAAATTAAACTTGTAAAACAAGGTTTTCATTTTCAAAAAAGAAAAGACTTTATAAAACAGCCATTGTTAAACTCCTTACAGGAGTTCCAGTATTGAAGTCATTCTTAGAGTTATTCATTGGAGCGATTCCTCCGAGATATACTGCTATGGTCACTCTATTACAGTTCTTTGATTACCCAGATAGTCTTATTCATTGCTCTTGTTAATAAAAATTCATATTGAAACTAATTTTGTCAAATCTTTTTTTGTTCTTTTTCTTTTGAGCAGGAGAGGGCTTTTCTTCCTTTATCTGCTGCTGTATTGTCGTCTTCTGCTCTATGGTCTGACACAGCCTGCACGTTGGACTTGTTTGTGGATATCGTATCATACTTTGAGGCCATTGTTCTTTCTCTTGTTTCTACTCGTTCAGGTTTGGTTTATACTAATATGACATGTTTGGTTCCAACTCAGTTCTATGTTAGTGTTACTTGACACTACAATACTTCAAACTCTTTTCTGTTATATATACTATTTCTGTTTCCAGGGTTGATATTTCTTGGTTGCGACCCTGAAGTTGCCACTACAATAATTCATGCTTTAAGGGGTGCTGATAATTGGAAGAAGGAAGAGTCCATTTCCCTACGACATGCATCTGCCCTAATATCCAAGGGTTACTTTTGTCATCCACGTGATGTTGCACTGATCATTGAGATGCATTTGAAGGCAGTGAGTTCTGGATATTGTTGAAAATCCATGTCTTCCGTGTTCCTTTGAACTCTGCCGTGTTACATAGATATGAAAGATAGAAACGAACCAAATTTTCTCGTATACAGGCTTGTTTTTGCCCCTTTTTAATGAGATTTGTTACTTGATAAAGACACAATTCTCCTCACAGCTTGTCGGTCCTCACCCTCAAACTCTGTGTTCATATTTTCTCTCTGGTAATCCAACTATATTTCTATTCACTCTTGTACCTGTTGCAGATCAATGCCATAGATCGTTTAGTGAGGTCAAGTCCTGACTCTGAAGATTTGTTGTGGACAGTATGGCAGCTCTGTAGCCTTTCCAGGTAAGAGCTTATTTTTGTCTCATGCTAAAGGTTTTCAATCTCTAAGCCTTTTTACTAATGCTTTTGAGATGTTCCCCAGATCTGATTGTGGACGTCAAGCTTTGTTAGCCCTGGTTCATTTCCCTGAGGTAATATGCTCTAATTCTGCAGCAATCTAATAAAAAGTGGAAGTATATTAAAGCTTCATGTGTGAGTGTTGGCTAATGCAGTTACTGTCGTCATCCTTGTTATTTATAGCTTATCATTTATTGATTCAATTTTAAATTCTAGTAGCAGATTTTTCCCTTATTCCCAATGTTAATATTTGACCATCTCAGCTATTTTATTTCCATGGTTTGAAATTTCTTTTGTATAATGTAGGCTCTTTCAGCTTTAATTGCGATACTACACTCAGTCAAGGAACTAGATCCAGTTTCCCCAAATAGTGGTACTCTAGAATTCATTTTGCAGCAATTTCACCTCAAGAATATATGGAATTGATTCTACTTTATGCTGATTACATTGAATTTTTGAAGTCTTTGCATAATGTCTATTAACTTCTTGATTTTTAGGAGCTCCACCTCTGAACCTTGCTATCTTTCACTCTACCGCTGAAATTCTTGAGGTCATTGTTTCGGACTCCAGTGCATCTTCTCTAGGGTCTTGGATTGGACATGCTACAGAACTTCATGGAGTCTTACATTCCTCCTCCCCAGGATCCAGCAAAAAAGATGCTCCTGCAAGGCTTTTGGACTGGATTGATGCTAGTGTGGTGTACCATAGGAGTGGAGCAATTGGTCTTTTACGCTATACTGCTATTTTAGCTTCTGGTGGAGATGCTCACATGGCCTCAACAAGTGTTTTGGCATCTGATGGCATGGATGTGGATAATGTCATTAGGGATTCCTCCTGCACTGATGGTAATATCATAGAGAATATGCTTGGGAAACGCATCACTGAGAAGGATTTTCCGGGTGTTATTTTTCGTGACTCATCTGTTGTTCAGCTGACGACAGCTTTTCGAATTTTGGCGTTCATTTCTGATAATTCGGTATGACATTAGTGGTGTTGTTTTGATCATATTACATGTCTCAGTAAACTCTTGTGTAATGTTGTTGTTTGTTGGTGAAGGCTGTCACTGCTGCTCTTTATGATGAAGGTGCTGTCATGGTTACCCATGCAGTTTTGATCAATTGCAGGCTCATGCTTGAGAGGTCCTCAAACATATATGGTCAGTTTCTCCAAACATTATTTTTGCTTGAATGTCAAGTATCAGCTATGACCATCATAACACGTCGCTTTTGTAGCTTCTGTCCCCTGTTTAGGCTTGACAATTTCATCCCATGTAAAGTGAAAAAAGTCCAACAACAACAACAACAACATACCCAGTGTAATCCCACAAGTGGGGTCTGGGGAGGGTAAAATGTATGCACACCTTACCACTACCACAAAAGTAGAGAGGTTGTTTCCAGGGGACCCTCGTCACAAAACCCGTAAGTAAGAACGAACT
>JAPFFP010000070.1:19241736-19315668 GCA_026153255.1 Solanum medicagineum
TTAATTTTTTTATTTTAAAAAAAGATTGGGGGGTGGGGGTAGGGTGGAAGTGTGGGGGAGTTGGGTGAAAAAATTTAACTTTTTTTCTATTTTAATTTTTCTTTAGAAAAAATTTAGGGTTTGGGGATTGGGGGTAGGGTGGAAGTGGGTGGTGAAAAAGGTCAACTTTTTTTTTAATGTTTTTAAACAAAGTTTGGGCGTGGGGGAGTGGGAGTGGGGGTTGGGTGCAAGTGGGGTGATGAAAAAAATTTAACTTTCTAAATTTTTTTTTTAAAAAAAATTTTTCTTTAAAAAAAATTGGGAGTAATGGGGTCTGGTGGGGCTTGGGGGGTGAAAATTTTATTTCTTCAATAAAGTTATTTTAATTATTTTTAGAAAAATTAGTGTGAGGGTGGAGGGTGGGGGACGAGTATGTGGGTGAATTCTTTTTGATATTTTCTAATTTAAAACTTGGGGTGGTAGAGGTGTGGGTGTGGGGGTGGGTGGGGCATAGGTTATGGACGTACAAAAAAATTAAATTCTTTTTTGTATGAGAAACATTTTTTTTAAAAAAATAATTATTTGGGCCGCTAGGTATATTGTTGTTGTTGTTGAGGAGGGTTGGGGTGATAGGGATTGAGCATTAACAATCTAGCTTTGTTTTAAAGTTTTTTGGCTTTAGGAGATCAAAGTGGTTAAACCATTTTATCTAAATCATATTTGACCAAATCCATATCTACCTACATTTTACATGGTTGGATTGTAATCCAATCCATTTTGGCTCAATTCATATTCAATCCATCCAAATTCGATCTGATTCAACCATTTGCCACCTTTATCCCTGTTGGATGTTAAAGTTTTAATAACATACTATGAATGTGAATGCTTCGGGGGGGTCTAGTGTGTTTGGGCTTGGGACTTTTATGCTGGAGGTCTCAAGTTTGAAACCCCTTGTCAATGGAAGGCAAGAGGTTTGCCTTTTGGGTTGAGCTCCTAGTGCTGGGTGTGCCTAGTGTGCCCATTGGTTTGGTTTGGGGCTTCCATGCTGAAGGTCTCAAGTTCGAAACCCCTTGTGAGTGAACCAAGGGGTTTGCCTTCTGGGCTGAGCTCGTCGCGATGGGTTTAATTAGTGTGGATTATCTCTGTTGTTTGGTTTGAGAGCTATTGTATAGGAGCGGGGTTTTTACCTTGTGTCCTGCTAAAGGACAATGGCTGTGGGTCTCCCTTGTCATAAAAAAACGTTCTATGAATGTGAAATTTGATCATCCATTGTATCTGAAAGTAAAAGAAAATATACACTGGACATATTTTCTGACTATGGAACACTGGTCAAAACCTAGCCATGCTTATCTTCTCTGTACCGTTCCAATTTTATCTGTCATCCTGAAAGAAACAGTAGGAAATATGGCTTTTTAGTCTGTTCTTGGAGTGCCTCATGATTATGCAGTGCACCACTGCCACATGACCTGGGACCAAACTTCACATGGCACTTAACACCATGCTCTGTAGCAAATAATAGATAGCAGTTCCCCTAGGTCCATTCCACTATGACCAATAAGATCCCCTGGAAACAAAGAGGAAAAAAATTCAAATTTGTCAGCTCTGCCAACCAAATCTCATTAATATGCAAATTATAGGCTGAATAGTAAACTGTCGTTCTCTGGAGCTTCTGCTTCTGACAGATATCGGTCATTTTGACCCTTATGCTCTTTGGGCTTTGTTCTTGGAGAGTCTTTTAGGAAGACCTAGCTTAGGTTTTCTTATGAATAATATACTTCTATTTAGTTGTGGCATCGTATCATCATTTCCTTTCTCTGTTTTACTTTCTGGTTTTTTCTGACATCATAAAGTATATGTTGTTCATGACAGTCGTTTCATGTTGTTTCTGTTTTCCCTTCAGCAGATTACCTAGTCGATGAGGGTACAGAATGCAATTCAACTTCAGATTTATTGCTGGAACGTAATCGTGAACAGGCCCTCCTTGATTTACTAATTCCTTGTCTGGTGTTGTTGATTAATCTGTTGCAGAAGCTAAAGGTTTGTAGTGACTACTTTAGTGAAGAAAGTTCTTGCTGTATATTTTCATGCTGCTTCTTTCAGTGCCATTCTTCAAATGCTTTATCTTTGCATTATCTCTCCTTCCTCATTGGATGGACTGTAGAGCAGGTTGACCTTCCAAGAGCATTGCCATACTTATGTCGTGAAACAGTATTTTCCATCTTTTATAGAGAACTAATGAGGGCTTATGTTAGCGCAATTAGAATTTAGCTCATGCCCAAACAGGAGTTACAAGATGTTTGGAGTAGTTGCTGTCTATTATACTGTTAGATCTAATTCAATGAGCTGTCCCTATTCTTGCACATCTCTGCTTTGGTGGATACCTTTTATTATCTCGATGATCAATCTTTTCCCAAGTTCTGCATTGCATGACTTATCCTGACAGAGGCAAGTTGTTCTCTTGCTCCATTTTTAGGAAGCTAAGGAGCAGCACCGGAATACTAAACTATTAAATGCTCTTCTTCAGTTGCACAGAGAAGTGAGGTAAGGGAAACCTCTTGGTAGTTTCATCTAAATCCAGCAAGTCTTTTCTCCTAGTTTGTCCTTTTTTTATTTAACTATTTTTATTCCTCTGTTGCAGTCCAAAGTTAGCTGCCTGTGCAGCTGATGTATCCTATCCTTACTCCAGTTCTGCACTTGGGTTTCAAGCTGCTTGCGATCTTCTAGTTTCTGCATTAGCCTGTTGGCCAATTTATGGTTGGACCCCTGGCCTTTTTCATTTTCTCCTAGACAGTCTTCATGCAACTTCGGTATTGGCGTTGGGTCCCAAGGAAATATGTAGTCTGCTCTGCATATTGGTATGTGACATTTGATAACTTAGTCATCCTTCAGCAGCATGATTGATATTCAATTTTTCTAGATTTGTCGTGTTTAATGCTATCTGGAATCTGACCATCTCCTGTTTGGATCATATATGTACATTCAAGAATGACTTATTCGCAGAGGAAGGGGTTTGGCTTTGGGAAAATGGAACACCTACATTGAGTGTCCTGAAAACCTTGGCTGTGAGGACACTATTAGGGCCTAAAAAGGAGAAGGAGATTAATTGGTTCTTGCAGACTGGACTACGGGAGAAGCTGCTTGGCCAGTTGAAACCACACTTGGGCAAAATTGCGGAGATTATCCTATGTTGCTCCACCAGTGTAAGTAATTATTCATCATTCCCTAGTTTTCTTTCTATTATCATCTAATGTTTATGTCTGGTTTTAGGGGTTTAATAGGCAATTAATTTTCATTTATCCTTGATTTGCAATTTGTCTGATCTAGTGTAGCCTCCTCTTCTCTTCTTTTCATTAGTTAGTAGTTTTAGCATAGTATCTTATTCCTCAATTTTAACAATCATCCGTTGATTCTTCGTCTTGCTATTTTTCTGTTCTCATTTTCCTTTTAATTCTACTTGATTTGTCTTCTTTTGAGCCGAGGGTCTACCTGAAACAACCTCTCTACCCCACAAACGGGTAGGGATAAGGTCTGCGTACATCCAACCCCTCCCCGGACCCCACTTGTGGGATTATACTAGATATGTTGTTTGTTTGTTGCAAGCTGTCTGATGATTAGGTGCAATTACCAGACGTTGGTGGTCATCCGAGACATGCTGCGCGTGTTCATTATTCGCATTGCGTGTATAGGAGGTGATAATGCTTCAATACTTCTACGGCCAATGGTATTGTGGATTGGTGATCGTCTCTCTGAAAAAATGCCACTGTCTGATTTGGATGCTTACAAGGTCATATTTACTTTCCATCTTTACATGTGTCATGACAATGATATTGTTTCTGATTTTTTCGTGGTAATTAACTTGAACTTGTTTTCTTATGATTGCAAACTGTTTCTCTTTCAGGTCCAGCGACTGCTCTCTTTTCTGTCTCTACTATTAAAGCACCCACATGGAAAGGTGTCTGCATTCACTTATAAATTTGATCTACTTTACTAGTTTTACACATGTAGTTGTTATTAAGCTTTCACTTATAAGTTCAATCTGCTACTAAGCAGCTAAATGTTATCTGATTGCCACATTTTTTGTGCTCAGCGGTTATTCTTGAAGGAGGGTGGCCTTCAGATGCTAATCAAGGTTCTAGAAATGTGTTTAGCTGCTGCTAGCTCGGATGCAAAAGAGTTTGCTCAGAAAGGGTTTTCCCTTATTAGTTGGTGTGGTCCTGTTTTCAAGTCTATTCCATTACTTAGTGAGTGCAAAGCTTCTCTGCAAACCCCCGGAATAGTTGAGAGGTTAGCTAGGGTTATATGTGTTCAGCAATCTGGTTTCTTCTGTAGCACTTTTTGCTTGTATTGGGTTTCTTTGGTTTTCTACTGATGCTTATGTTTCTGGTGTATTTATTGTGATTTCCAGGCATGTCCCTGAAGATATGACTGCTGACGAAAATTGCTTGCTTTTGTCTATGCTCCTTAAATTTTGCAAGGTATTTCCTTTTTGTTTTCATTTATCGCTTAGGTATGATTACTCATGGGTGTCTGTGCATCTTATTTATACTCTATTTGGTATTTGCTTCCTTGAGATCAGTTTAAGATTTTCATAAAGTATCTTGATCAAAAAAGATGTTGGTTAAGCTTCTGAAGTTTGGCAGCATTCACATTCCTTTGGATTTTGATTTGTAACTTATGTTGCACTGTCTAATATAATGGTCCACTGACATTTTCTTCCTCTTGTTTTTATTTGGCTGGCTACGCACCATCAGTTTTACCTTTTATTTCCTTTTGTAATTAGTGCATTTTAGTATTTGTTCCTTATTCGTTCCTTTGAAAAGAAAGAAGCATTTTTGTAAGACTTTCTTATTTTCATTCTCACACAACTCCTCTATATTTAAAATATCTGCCAACTGTTTTTGGTTTGATGTTTAGTAAAATTTGCTTGTAATAGTTGCGCTCTTCTCTGTTTTCTTTATAACTAAAGGAGGTGGATGGGTAGCAGGGGAAGAAAGAACATACAATGTTCAGCTTTTAGCCCGTTAGACTGGAATTCCAAGTTAGAGCAAGAAGTGACGAAGTATAGTTTCTAAGCTACCCCTCTCCCCAAGACATTTAGTAGCATTTCTCCAGCAACCATCTCTTTCCCTTCCCTTTTCTCAATGTGCACTCGAGTTTTACTCAGTTGAGTATTAGTCTTTGTTCACTTATTTACTTTTGGTGCCATAACATTCCTTGTTGTATAACATTCCTGTGCACCCCCGGGATTAGTCGGGGCTCTAAGAGACTCGGACACCCAGTGCAAATCAAAAAAAAAAAAAAAAAAGAAGAAGAATGAGTAGACTTTGTAGAGAATCATTTCGTTTTGTTGATTCTTTACCTTTTGGTATTACCCATTGTATATTTATGGCCAGATCTTTGGCCATGTTGATCGTTGATCAAAAAAAAAAAAAAAGGGAAGACGAAGAGAAACCGAGGGGGGAATTTTTGATGAGTTGGGAACTCATGAACACTAGGTGCTCCAGGAGACAGAAGGGAAGGGTGAAGTGTTATCTAAAACTGTGGTGGTAGAAGAACCAGCAGCTGCCGCAGATTTTTGTTAATGCTTGTGAGAAATATAGGAGAAGAATATTATTAAATTGTTGTCCTATATTATTACATCGAGACCCTATTTATAGATACTATATTAGACTCCTTTTCCAACTAGGATACTATAACACCATCCTTTTCCAAGTAGGATTCTATATACTATTGTTATTCCTATTCCTATTTTAAGTAGGATTGTATTTACCTATTCCTATTCTAACACTCCCCCTCAAGATAGTGCATACACGTCATATATACCTAGCTTGTTAGAAATGTAATTAATACAAGGATCGCAAGTTATCACTTGACTTCACAAAATCGACAATCAATCTCAGTGTGCTTAGTCTTCTCATGAAATATTGGATTTGATGTACAATGTCGATAAAACACAATGTGATAAGTTCTTGAATTATAGTGTTGAACTCCCAAACCAAACTTGGAAGACTGATTCATACCACAGAGTGACTTACACAAATGAGACACAAGGCTACCAAATAACATTCAAGGCTACCAAACTCCCCTTGGGCAACAAAATCAAGTGGTTGCTCCGTATAGATTTCTTCCTCGAGATGATCACAGAAAAAAGCATTCTTAATGTTCAACTGATCAAAAGGTCAATGGAGAATGACAATATGGATCATCTCAAAATTGCTCTAAGAAAGTCACTTTTTAAATTGGTCGAAACTTGCTCATGCGTCATATGATTAAACTTGATGTCTTAAAGTGGTCATAAATTGAGCAATAAAATTACATGGGTAGGGTCAGAATGATGACACGACCCTACTGAGATAGAGTTATATGGGTAGAGTCAGAATGATGGCACGGCCCTATGCAAATTAGGTTTGATGAGTCACCTAAAAGACGCATGGAACTACGCAATCAAATCTGAGTCACCAAAAAGACACACAGTGCTATGCAACTCAGATATGAGAAAGTAGTTCGAAAAATTCACGGTACTACAAATTGAATATGAGAAGTAGTCCGGAGAGATGCACGATGCTACATAAATCGAATATGAGGAAGTAATCACCAGAAAGATGGCACGGTGCTACATATGATAAATATGAAAAAATAGTCACCGAAAAATGACACGGTGCTACACAAATCACATATAAAAAAATAGTCACCCAAATGATGGCACAGTGCTACACAAACACTGACAGATGTGGGGTTGACACAAAACAACCCTAGAAAGTCACTGAAAATTGACGCACAATGACCCGTCTGATTGTGTTTTCTTCCCTTGAATATGAGAATCATACATATATCATTGACCCTACTTTTGTTAACATAACCATTGGTCAGACGGGCAGTATCTATGGGTCATAACTACCCACCGGCAGCAGAAGCTTTTTGATTTTCTACCAGGACCGTAGAAACTTTGATACCATATGAGAAATATAGGAGAAGAGTATTATTGATTTGTTGTCTACATTATTACATTGAGACCCTATTTATAGATACTATATTAGACTCCTTTTACAACTAGAATACTATAACGCTATCCTTTTCCAAGTAGGATTCTATATATGATTGTTAGTCCTATTCCTATTCTAAGTAGGATTGTATTTATCTATTCCTATTATAATAGTTTGAGGAGAAGGTAAATACGATTTGAGGTTTGACCAACTAATTAACCAATTCTCACTATATTGAAGCCGGTCAAAGTTTGATGGGTAGACTTCTTTAACAGTATCATTGTCAAAGCAGAAATCTTTGCATATATTTACAAAGGGAAAAAGAAAGTAGGAAGACATGTACCATGGTCCATGAAAAAGGATATTTGGACGAAATGGATTGGGGTTGAGAGACTTAAAGAAAAGTTCCCTATTTTATATAGACTCTTTGTGGACAAAGATGGTGTAGTGTCAGTGTGTTACTCTGAAGTCGAATGTTCAGTTTAGAAGAAACTTTAATGATAGGTAGGTAGTTGAAATCAGTCAGCTGTTAGCTGTTCTGGAACATTTTTCAAAAAAATCACTCACTGGTGTGTCTGGCAAATAGTGAAGGAACTTTACTGTAAGTAGTTGGTGTACTATGCTTCAAGGAAATTTGAATAGGTGAAGGATGCATGGTCTTGAAAGATGAATATGGAAGACTAATGCACCTTCAGGAGTGGCATGTTTTGGCCAGGTTGCTACAAGAGATGTCTTTCTAACTCACCGTCCGCTTGACTTGCAGTTTTACCAAAAAATGATACAATCCATGCACATGACAATTTTTAGAGAACGGGGTTGGTCTCCATGAGGAAGTGCCCCCTCAACTAAAGACAAGTTCTAAAGAGTGGTTGTTAGACTAGCTATTTTGTGGTAGAATCAGTCGGGGGACCTGAGAGTCGAGGGTTTACCCAGTGGCGGATGTCAGCGGTTCGAGTCCGATGCTTTACGCTCAATCATTCCGTATAATGCTGGAGTGTTGGCCAGTCAAGAACTCTCATATTTAGAAGATAAATGTGACGGAGATGAGGATGTCGCGATGGATACATGGGTTTACCAGGAGGGATAAGATTAAGAATGAGGATACTGAGTCCTGGTGGGAGACAAGATGTGGGAAGCGATGTTGACATGGTTCGAGCATGTGATGGGGAGATGCATATATACTACAGTGCGAAGGTATGAGAGATTGGCTAGGGATGGATTCAGGAGAGTTAAAGGTAGACTAAAGAAGTATCGGGAAGAAATGATTAGGCAAGACTTGATATAGCGGCTTACCAAGGACATGACTTAGGAAAGTGTGGAGAGGAGCGTGTCCATGCTTTAGGAGTGCGTTGTCTTTGTGCCCTTAGTAGTAGTCTTACAGCTACGCTTGTACGTACTTGTTCGTTGATTTCGTTGATATCTATTGTTTTGTGTATCTCGATTGTAGTATTATTTGGTTGTACTGCGTTGCTAACATTTGTTGTTTGTTACTACCCATTGTCTCTTGTACGTTCATTATGTCTTCTTTTAGTCAGTTTTTTCTTGAGCTGAGGGTCTATCGAAAACAACCTGTCTCTCTCACCTCTGAGGTAGAGGGTAGGTCTGTGTACATTCTATCTCCCCCAGACCTCACTCTATGGGAACGCACTGGTTATGTTATTGTTGTTGGGATTGGTCTCCATTATAACTGAATTCTGTGGGGGAACTTTTAGTAATTTGGATTTCACGTAAAATATATTTCGGGTCGTTACTGGTGCCCCGAACATGGGTTAGTATTAACTAGGATCAAGATGATATGACTCAACAAATAGTTTTATTTTCTTAAATGTAACTTAACAAGAATATTTCTTTCTTTTTTTGCTCATTTATGAATCTTCTGACATTACTTCTTTCTGCAAATATATATCAGGTCTTACCTGTCGGAAAAGAATTGCTTTCATGCTTGTTAGCATTAAGATTATTTTGGTCATCTGCCAAAGGACAAGATGCTCTGCTTTCACTTTGTCTGCATGTTAAGTCCTCTAGCATTGAGGAGCAGGAGTTGGAGAAAAAATTTGAAAATGGTCTAAACCGTGATTTCACTCTTGACTGGAAGGAGCATCCTCCATTGCTATGTTGCTGGGAAACTCTGTTAAGGACGCCTGCTTCAAAGGATGACCTGCCAACTTATACTGTTCAGGCCATTGGAATATTATCGTTGGGCGCATTGTCTTTCTGCATGGATGGGGAAAGGTCTGTTTGTCCATGTTCAATTTTTACATTTTGTATGGTGGGGACCATGGGTGCATTGGTTAAGTGTGAGGATTCTGCCTGTTTCCCAGATGCAAGGCAATAGTTCAAAATCCATTCAGATGCATGCCTATCATTTTAGATCTTAAATTACGTGAAAGGGAGGGTTTTTTTTTTTTTTGAAACTGAAAGGGGAGTTTTAAGATCAGCAATTTCTTGGATTTTATGTAAGACCTAGAGAAAAATGGGCTATAATAAAAGAAAAGAATCTATATAGTTGATACCAATTAATTAGGATTAGGTTATAGTCATATTAGTACATTTCTGCAGGTACAATATTTGCCATGAAGTCTTTTGTCTTGTTAGAGATTTATGTGCCTCTAGAAAATGTATCTAATGTATAGAGCTCCTAGTGTTAGATAAACATTTTTCCTGGTTGTCATAGGCTGTTTCAAATTTTAGTTTATATAGCATTCGGCTGAGATGAATTTAAATTGAGCAACTGAACAATGATGATTCATATAGCTGACCTAAAGTTGATTTAGCTGTAGTTGTTGATGTTGTATGTTAGGATGGATATAACTTGCTACTGAACTGATGTTACGCAAACCCCTTAAAATTAACTTTCATGTTTATTTATCACCCATGTTGGATTTCCTCTGATAAGTTTTCATTGTATCATTTGGAAAATTCCTGATACTAGAGTATCAGAGCAAGTATGTTGTGGCTTAAATGATCTTTATACATGAAAGAGTAACTAAGTGTAAAATGTGCTTTATCTGAAGATAGAGAGATAAAGTGTATAAATCTTTTTTTTTTTTGACAAAGGTAAAAGTTTTGTATATAAATCTTCAGCACTAAAGGCTGGAAACCCAAATTTACATCATAGACCAACAAATGTAGCCTCAAACAGATCAAACAAAAACTAGCTCCTACTTCATCTTACAGAGAGCCTAAGATATCTATTATAGCTACAAGTTCATTCACATATTCAGAACTGCACCAATAGCAAAAAGTGACAATAGAGTTCATTTTCACTCTATGTAAAGGATTAGTGATGTTCTCAAAACATCTCAAATTCCTCTTCTTCCATATTGTCCACCATATTACTGTTGGGACAAATTTCCATCTGTTCTTGTCTGTACAACCATTGCCTTCATAGTTCCAACTCTCTATAGCCTGACCTGCTTTGCCTGGCATGGTCCAGACTATACCCCTGAAGCTAGTGAATAAATTCCACAGTTGTCTAACCGCCCTGCAATGAATGAACAGATGGTTGATTGTCTCTGCCTCTTGCTCATAGAAAAAACATCTCGGATACATATGCATCCCTCTCTTCATCAGATTCTCCTGTGTTAATGCAGCCTCTTTTACCACCAGCCAAGTGAATACTACCACCTTATAAGGGATTTTTACTTTCCAGATAAGTTTCCAAGGCAAAAAGCTAAGCTGGTACCCCATATGGATCAGTCTTGTAAGCAGAGGTGACAGTAAAGCTTCCTTTACCATCATGGATCCACCTAAGAGTGTCTTCTTCTCCTTTCAGTCCTCCAAAATGTTGTATAGTTCCATAAAACTCAGCAAGTCTATCTATCTCCCAATTATTCATCATCCTTCTGTAAGTCAAGTTTCATCCGTTGGTGTCCCATACTTTCTGTATAGTGGCCTGTTGTTGATTCAGCAAATAAATATCTTGAAGGAGTGTCCCCCCATTTCGTAGACACTGACCCCAAAAATTTTTTTCCAAGTGTTGACAGCCATTTCCAGATATCTTTGAGTGTGGGCTTCTCCTAGAGCTGTGAGTTGAAGCTCCCAATGATGCATCTGGAAAGATGACCTTTCTCTTGCCCTGTGTCTCCATTCGTGATGGATGTGGCTGCTTTGTTGCAATTTATAACAGACTCCGAATCTTCTTTAGGTTGCCACTTGCTGGTCCGTACCACCTCAGCATATAGGGTTTTTAGATCTGTCATTCTGGGCTTGTCTGTAATAAATGGGTTTTTTGAATCTTTAATGAAGTTCGCTATCTTTAATGCTACATCCTCCCACCCCCTATTTAATGCGTATTCCGGCAAAATGATAACAGATCTATTCCCTCCGTGTATTGCTACGATACTAATAAATCTGCCGAAACTGTTATGCTTTCTAGGAACAAAAGTAATCTGCAAACTGTTCATTCATCTTCTATCTTCTTGTATTCGTACCGTTGTCCCTTGAAGCTTCGCGTAGCATGAACACGATCCATTCCATAGTTTTCTTGTTGAAAGTGGTTCTGTGCATCAGATTTCGACTTCTTTCTACCCATTCTAACCCCATGCCTGACCTTGCTGCAAGCTTTGTAATGTCGTATGACTTAAACCCAACTGCAAAATATATTCTATTTTCTCCAATGCCATCGGGAAGCTTGAGATTTGTTGCGAAAAAGTTTGTTACCTTTTCCTCGGGAAAGGTGCCAGAGAGAGAAATTTTACAAAATAGATTCTAAAAAATATTTATAAATCTAAGAAGTTAGTACTGAGAAAATCATATATCATTTAAGATGTAAAACAGAATTGAGTCAGTCTGGCAACTTTTTTTGTTTGGATATTGTTCTTGTACTATACATGAAGTTAATACCACTTATGTATATGCAATTCCTTGTGCTTCTAACAACTGAAAGACATGATAGTCTTAAGATGTGCATTTATTGATATGGGCTTGGGCTTATGAGAGTTGTAATTAGATATATTCGTGTCCCCTTTGTGGTGTTATCTATAAGCAATTTCTGCATGCTGAAACATTCTTCTTTAGTTTCTATGGCCTGATTTTTATCCTATTTGGACGAATGTTGGTCAAAATTAGCACCATGACTTGTAAAGCTTTACATGAGATGGCATTGCTGACTAACTTCTCTTGTAATTTGATGTGCGCTTTGTTCTTAAACTGTTACTAATTCTTCAGTGTGAATACGGAGAGAGTTACTGCAATCAAGTGCCTCTTTGGGCTTGAAAATGACAATGTTGCCATGGACGGGTTTGTTGAAGAGAGCATTGAATCTGTGGAGGAACTTATTAATTTGTTGAAGGCAAGTCACAGTTCCTTCTTGCCTGAACTGGAAAAGACTTCTTTGGACCAGGTATACTTCCAATTTCCTGTTCTTCGTTCTTCTTACTGTTGCTTCAAAAAATGTATGTAATTTTGATTTTTATTGGACAGATTAAGGAGTCAGCAAGATTGTTAATGCTGCTTCTGCACAAACCTACTGGCACAGTTAAGGCAGATGATATAATGAGCAATATTCATTTTCCTTCACCTGATGGTACCCCTTATTCCTCAAAGATACACACCATCGTAAATGGTGGTACTGAAAGGATTGAGGATTATGATTTCAATGGATTTGGAGACAAGTTTTCATGGGACTGCCCTGAAAATTTGCGTGATAGTTTGACACAGACGAGTCTTACTAATAAAAGGAAGATCTCCTCAATGGAAGGGTCAAATAGGCGTGCCAGGGGAGATGGTGCCTCAATTGAGAATGCCATACCGGGTGCATTCCCACGGGGTTCTGTACCTACCATTGTTCCTTCAGGTCCTACTCGTAGGGACACTTTCCGCCAGCGCAAGCCTAACACGAGCAGGCCTCCTTCTATGCATGTGGATGACTATGTCGCAAGGGAAAGAAGTGCAGATGGATCTAATAATCCTAATGTAATAGCAGTCCCACGAATAGGATCTACTAGTGGGAGGCCACCGTCTATTCACGTGGATGAATTCATGGCTAGGCAAAGAGAACGCCAAAATCCTCTGGGTATCATGGTTACTGATTCAGCTGCTGCACAAGAGAAAGCAGCAATACCTGAAAATAAACCAGAAGTGGAGAAGTCAAGTAAATCTCGTCCCCTGAAGTCTGATCCCGATGACGATCTCCAGGGAATAGATATTGTATTTGATGCAGAGGAATCTGAGCCTGACGATAAATTGCCTTTTCCTCAGCCAGATGATAATCTACATCAGCCTGCATCTGTAGTTGTTGAACAAAATTCTCCTCGGTCAGTCGTTGAAGAGACAGAAAGTGAGGTGAATGAAACTAGTCAGTTCTCCCAGCAGGGTACACCTGTGGCGTCAAATGCTGATGAAAATGCCCAAAGTGAATTGTCTTCTAGGATGTCAGTTGCTCGTCCTGATCTGCCATTCTCTCGAGAACCTAGTATATCTTCGGACAGGAAATTCAGTGATCAGTACGAGGACATGAAAAACTTCCCACCTAGAACCTCCACTGTGTTTGCTTCGCCTGCAGCAGTAGTTAGTTCTGGTGTAGGTGCTTCTGTATTTACAAAGGCTTCTCCATCATCTGTACAGGCAGTTGTTGATCCTCGAATGCCACCTAACTTCTATTCTAGACCTACTGGCCAGCAAAGTGGAGTTGCTCCTCCAAATGTTGGTTCCCAGGGATACTTTGACCCGAAAATGCAGCCACCATTACCGCCAACTCCGCCCCCTGTGACAATGTCATCCTTGTTGTCTCAGAGTTCAGATCGTATTGTAAGCCAATCTTCTCCATTTGTTAGCTCTATGATAGATGTCCAGCCTCATTTACCACCAGGCTTCCATGTGAGAAGATGCAATCTTTGTGTTCTAATTTCAGTTATTATTATTAATATTTTTTGTTGGCTAAAAATGGTGTTTTCCTTTTCATAGGTTCAAGCTGAGTACTTATCAGCTGGTGCTTCAGCCCCTGTGACCTCCAGTCCCTTGCCAGATGCAAAGTTTGGTCGGACATCACTTTCATCACCTGGAGGATCTGTTAGGCCTCTTCCACCACTTCCTCCAACGCCTCCCCCATATACAATTAGCCTTTCTAATTTATCGTCATTGAAGAATCTAACTTCCCAGACCCCGGTTTATAATCAGAGTGTTGGAACTAATGAACTTCAGAAGACCTCCCTCGCACATTCAAGTGATGTTCGACCTGGTAACGCTTCAGCATCTGGTCCCATTCTAACAACTTATCCTCCACCTTCATTAGCACCACCCTTGCTCTTCAATAGGCCTGGATCAGTGCCTGGTAGTTTTTATGGAAGTAGTTCAGCTCCATATCACAATGAAAAGCTCCCTAGTATCTCACAGCATCTTCCCGCCATTCACACTTTACCATCTGTCACCCAGCTGCAGCCACTGCAGCCCCCTCAACTTCCTCGTCCTCCACAACATCTTAGGCCAATTGTTCCAGCTTCACCCCAATCAGAGCAAAGTGTTCCTTTGCTACAAAGCCCCATGCACATGCAAATGCAGTCACCACAAATGTTGCATCAGCCTCAAGTTTCTCCAGCTCACGTGTACTACCAGACTCAACATCAGGAGAATGTCTCACATTCGTTACAACAGCAACAAATAGAACATTCTCTCTCTCAAGTACCGCAACAGCAAGGTGATATTGTCACCCAGCAACAAGATTCGGGAATGTCATTACAAGATTTTTTTAGATCTCCAGAAGCTATTCAGGTACTTGTGCTAACACTGACTGGCATGTCACACTGCATTTGTTGTATCCAACTCTGTTGTTGATGTTATTAGGAAACTGCAAATTATAGAACGGTTGAAATAGTTATAGAAGTTCATTAACTAGTTGGATCTACTATAATGTCTTTATTTTAGATGTGTGAAATTATTATGTATAGAGTATTAGTAGTATCAGATAGTTATCTAGTTGATTTTGATAATTACGCATCCTTGCAGTCTCTCTTGAGTGACCGTGACAAACTCTGCCAGCTATTAGAACAACATCCAAAGTTGATGCAGATGCTTCAGGTACGACTGCCATCTGCTTATTATGCAGTTAAACACATTCATCTGTTCTTTCTTTTGCCCTGCTGCTGTGCACTAAACAATTGAGCGTTATTACAATTTAATTGCTATGCTGAACATGCCCCCCTCCCCCCATATAACAGGACTGCTGACAGAGGTTTTTTCTCTCGTTTCTTTTACATTTTCCTTTTTCATTTTGTGACAATTTTTTGATTTGATATTGTCACCCAATGTACCTTGGCTATTGAATTGTTGATCTCCTCCCTTCATTTATTTGTAGTTTGTTTTCTATGGGGGAATGTGTCCATGTGTAGGAAGTTTCTAATAACGGCTAATGGTTTGGCAGGAGAGATTGGGCCATCTCTAATTTGGATACAGTGGGATAATGGTTGCATTCTGGCATCGCGTCTTTATGCATAGAGAAGTTTTGGAGAAACAACATTCGCCTTTTGTACAGAAAATGTTATATTAATGGTTCAATTAATGTTTATAAACTTGTATGTCGTTGTACATTAATTTTACTTTGTTAGCTTTAGAACTTGTTTGTCATTGGATGTGTACAATTAAATTTTGTTGCAGCTAGCGTTGCTGTTATCTCTTGTAGTACTAGAAGCTCGTCATTCTTAACTTATTAATCAATAGAGTACATTGTGTGAAATATATAACTTGTTTTTAACCTTGGAAGCTCATGCTTCTCTTATTAAACCTACATATAATCACAATATCAGACGTTCAAACATGACCACCTTAAATATTTTTGTTTCTTGACGAGTTAATTGGCTTTTAAGCTAAGCCTTCTTAAACATGACCTTAAATGGGTCATCACTCAAAGCCAAACGTCTAACTCCATCTTGAATGAATATGCCAATTTCTTTACAAATGACCTTGCAGAAGTCACACACTGCAGGACAATATACCAGCTTATAATCGCGTTCGAATTTCTCAATCTTGAACCAATTACTTATAGTTTCCCTACCAGGATTTCCTTGATTTCCACCAAGCGTAATAAAGTATTTCCCTGTCGTTTCATCAAAGTTATCTAGCTTCCACTGTGTTGTCTGAACACAGATGGAATTTGCTGAAAAAATGATGTTTAAATCAGTCGATTCGCGAATCACGCCTTTCTTTGGATTAAAGGGTGTAAAGGTCAATGGGAGGCCTTGTTTGACCTCTTGTTGTTCTTGCACAACAGCATCAAGTGGACAAGTTTTGTTACCAATACTGTCCATGGTGAGTCCTCCACCTCTGCCACGTACCACCGGCAAGATGTAGTAATCGATGCCTGTCCGGAGTATCTTTCCATCAATGTCGACTACTTCCGGAGGGGCCTCTGCTGCTGAGGAGAAGAAAGAGTTAGAAGAGATGGCTAAGAGAAGGAAGGGAAGGAAAAGTTGGTTAGTCTTCATTTTGAACTTTGTATTTTGGTATGTGGAGTTAATGTGATAATGTTGTGCATGGATTGAAGGTTTTGTTGGGGTTTTATAGGTGTGGGAATTCAACAAGTGCACATGGCTATGAGATTAAAAAAAAAAAAAAGATTTTCTTTGGGTGGTGTTTGACTATTACATATACTGGAATTTCAAATTATAGATGTCTAGTTTCAAATTACTACTCACTCCATCTCAATAATCAGTCGTATTTTTTAGGTTTAGTTGTTTCAAATTATTTATTATCTTAGAAGTTTAATATAGATTAATTAATTTTTTTTCCATTTTGTCCTAATAGTATTGTTCTCGAAGACAACAAATTATATCTTAAAATATAAAAAAGGATAAGATAGTCAAAATGTCTTTCATTTCTTAAGGTCGCGCAAAAGAGAAACACGGTGCATAATTTGAAATGGAGGGAGTAATTTCAGACAAATTGATAAGATACTGAGAGAATGATGAGCATGTACTTTGCTTTACGGCACGTAATTGTTAATGACTGGCAAATTATGCAACTATCTCTTTTTTCATTTTACTAGTAATATATATGGATTTTTTTCTGTCCAAGTTAAACATTCAAAAGTCAAACTTAATCAGGTCAACATTATTTATTGGAGTTACATGCTACCCTCCTAGTCTGCTACAAGTCTACTTATTGACAATATTTTATTGAGATTGCATCATGCATTAGCTAAGCATGAAATTAGATATGGATACTCTGAATAAGATGATCTGGATGCACCTCACATCATGTGTCAAACATCGTCTCTTTGACCAAAGTTTTTGCAAAAAACAATCACAAAAACAAAAAATAAAAAAGAAAGAAGAGAAAATAAAAGGAACAATATCAGAATCTCCCCTCTCAGGGAATTTTAGTAGCTCAGTTGGTTGGCTACCTGAACTCCACTTGTTGGTGAGAGTTTAATTCCCCATGTCGTAATCTCCTCCCCATTTCCCCTTCCCTTACCCCCATTTTTTTTTTTTAAAAAAAAAAAGAATCTCCCCTCTAGCAAGGTGTAGCCGTTTTGTTCTTTTGATAATAGTTGTGTCTGAGCCAGTTTGTGTGTCTCGGCTAATTTCATGGTTACCCGCACAATATCCAGTAAAGCTATTCACCGAAGCTTGGACATGTCTTGGACATTTGGGATTAAGCTAACCCCAACCACTTCTTTACATGGTATTAGAGCCAAGTCCGTCCAATTTGGGGCACACACTTCACACTCCAGTTAGACTTGGGTGAGAGGGGGTATTCTATTGGGTTACAGTCCCACATCGGTTGGGCCATTATTATATAGACTTGGGCACTCTTCCCTTCAAAAGCTAGCTTCTAGAGTTAAATTAGACTTAGGTGTCATATCTTTACGAATGAAATCACGTACTGATTGTAGTAATGCTGTCACCCTAGTAGTGCCAAAAATACATTGATTGAGTGAAGGAATAGGGTGGAGAAGAGGAGAAAATAAAAGCAGAACTTCTCCAGAGGATACTAATCAAAATAAGCCATGCGCAAAAGACAATGATAATACTAGTGCAATGGATGCATTTGCACATTGCCAAAGATAGTAAACTTCCTGCATTGTGTTTATCAACCACAAACTAAGCACTGTCTTCCATATTAGTGAAAGAACTAGGACCAGAACTTTTTCTTATAGCTTTTGTCCCAACTCCCAGTCATCACACCTATATCCAGGGAAGAAAATTGTATAGCTACCAAAAGACTACATTTCTGCAGGATTAATAAAAAGTTCCAAATTCGATTGCTTTAGAAATGTATCTAATACCCTGTAAATACCATTATAGACATGTCGTCTGGGAGGTTCAGCCACAAATTCGTGAAGAATTCCATTAATCTCAATCCAACTACAACCAAGCTTTTTCTTGATTCTTTGATCTCTCATCACTTTCACAATCCTGGAAGCATCTTCCAACATATTACCAGAGTTATACAAATTCCAAAGTAGTACATACACCCCATCATCATGAGGTTCTAGTTCAAGTGCTTTCCCTGCAGCCATTTCAGCTAATTCAAAATTTCTATTCGCAAAAGAAGCACTCAGAAGTGATCTCCATATGACAGCATCTGGTTTCATAGGCATTTGGTGAATCAATTGCACTGCTTCATCTAAATGACCAGCACGACCGAGGAGGTCCACTAGACATCCATAATGTTCTATCTTAGTTGCACAACTAATGTCATTCTTCAGCCTGTTGAATAATTCCTTCCCCTCGTTAACTAATCCAGCATGGCTACAAGCAGATAGAACTGAGAGGTAAGTAATCTCATTTACAGCCACCCCAGATTCCAACATCTCATCGAAAAACTCAAGGGCATTTCTTCCTCTACCATGTAGTGCCAAACCTAAAATCATACTTGTCCATGAGAAAGCATCCTTCTTTATCATTCCCCTAAAAATTGTCATAGCAAGATCAAGATTCCCACTTTTAGCGTACATATCAATCAGCGCATTATTCACACCAACATCCATCGCAAAATCAGCTATCTTGTTTACATATCCATGAATAGATCTCCCAAAATCCAGAGCTCCAATATCAGCACAACCAGATAGCACAGCAACTATTGTGATTGATGTCGGGCTGTCATCACCGTCCTTCTTCATTCTCTTGAACAGTTCCAATGCACCAACTGGTTCTTTACGACGTACACAACCCACAATCATCACCGTCCATGAAATGGCATTCCTGTGGGACATTTCCTCAAACAACTTCCAAGCAGACTCGATTTCCCCGGAAACTACAAACCCATTGAGCAAACTAGTCCAAGTAGCTACATCCTTAACGTGCATAATACCAAATACACGTCGAGCCAACATGATACTCTCCGTGCGGCTATACATATCGATCAGAGCATTACCCACAATGGGTTCAGGTTGACTTAGAAATTTATAGACCATGGCGTGCACCGTTTTGCCATTAATCAGGTCTTGTGTGCGAGCACAAGCTGAGAGAGCTGCAACTATGGAATGGGAATCAGGTTTAAGAGAAGTTGAAACCAGTAAGCGGGTGAACAGAGAAAAGGCTTTAGTGGGTTCTTGTAATAGCAAATGCAAAGAAAGAAGACAAGTCCAGGAGACAATATCTGGTTGGGGAATTTGATCGAACACCTTGTGGGCAGCAAATGGTTTGTTCAGTTTGGCATACACATTAAGTAATTTGCAGGCAAAAGATTGATGAGATTGAGTGAAGAGACCACATGTGATCGATTGAGCATGAATTTGCTTGATCAAAATTACATGGTTTGTACATTTGTCAAGTAGACGTTTCAAAGTTGTAGCTTTGAATACCAATTTCTCACTGTTTTGAATCATCAAAGTACCAACAAATCAATACTTTGTCCGTTCACCCACACAGTTACAACTTACTAACGAAACATTTCTTTCGAGTAGGTTTTATCGAAAACAACTTCTGAATCGGAACATAATTTCAACTCAGCTCAACACAAAGTTTGGATTCTATATGGAGAGAAAAAGCCATATATTAATCATCCGAATTATGCACACGGTATTGTAATTTATTCATTTTTTGGTCATGTATACACAACCCACACTATCCATCAATCTTGGATGGAGCCAAAGATTCACTATTTTTGGCTTTGGAGTATGATGGAATAAAGCAAAATGGCTCTTTAAAACTGTCTGCTTCTTTCAATTGTGAAGTATCAGTCAGTCAATGTAACTTTCGATGTTCATCGTGGGTCATCTGGAAACAGTCGCCCTATGTTTAAAAAGGTCAAGTTGCGTACATTCGACCCCCCCTTACCACGTAATGGGCGGGAACCTTTGAGGCATCGGGTAATGTTGTCGTTGTTGTATACACAGCCTACAGGTAATCCCTTAGGAGTCACTTACAAAATATAAAGTTTAATAATTTTCAAAATAAAATATAAATTATTGTTGGAGATATTAGGCAGTGGTGTGATATTTTTTTCAATCATTTGTCCTCAATGATGAGATAAATATTTCATATGCATTATCTAATGAGTTCATTTTTTCTCTTTTTAACACATTATCTAATAACTTTGTTAAAAATATTATATACTTGTGTACATACAAACTAGTATAACAGATTAGCAAAAATAGTGCAAAAGTAGTAGTTACAACAACATAACTCGTGAAATAACTCACGAAATTTCATTAAGTGAGGTTTGAAAAGGGTAGGAATAGCTAAAACAACAATTAATCATATGATAATCGAAACAACATAAAAGAATAATAAACTTCCGACAATTAGAATTTCCCTTCTTACTAGAATTGCCCAGTTGTACTTTCCTGTTACTTCTTTTGATAATGCTATCGTCACAAGGTGATGGAGACTAAAGCTTTCTTGAAACATAGTGTTTGTGGGTCTTTCTTCGGTGGATATCTCCAATATTAAAATTCCAAAACTATATATATCATCATCATATTATATCATATAATAATATTATACTAAAGATTAAAAATATTCTCAAACTTGCTTGCAGATTTCATTTAGACATTTGAACTATGACTTGTTCCAGTTGAGCATCTAAATACATGATAAAATGTTCCTATTAGGCATACATGATAAGTATGCCTGGAGGTGGATTAGTATCTCTTTTCTCCAGTTTATAGAATAAGTTGACCAGTTATTAATGGTTACCAATTTGTATTGATCAACAGCAAGGTCTTTTTTTTCTAAATCATTTGTTGAAGAGAATTAGACCGTTACATGAGGCCAAGAATATCTCTGTCATAGGATAAGGTCGTCACAGATTGAGTGATTGGGTTTAAGGAGAGTTTGTGGAATTGTCTGAATATGCTGGATTGATATATTTCTCATTCAGAATAAAATACCGTTACTTTTCTTTCCTCTTTTAATTCAACTTCTTTACAGGAGGAAATTCAGCCAATTTACAGCATACCTAAATGCAACTAGTTATAAGCTGAAAGTTGCGGATTTATATTGAATTGCAATGTCTGCATAAGCACAACGGTGGTATGCCTGAAGGTGAATGGATTAACTGTGATTCCGTGGTTCTCAACATAAAGTAATAGCTCCATGGAAAAAGAGATGGAGAATCGATACCCCCTTCATATATTTGATGACTCCTTTGTTGCCCCTGGCAATGCTAAAATCTTTCATTTTCATGAACTTTGTCACTTGAAATATGCAGCAGTTGCAAAATCAGAATGAAGAAGTTTTTATTCAAAATGCATATAGGAAACCACGTCTATTACAATATTAAACTATGCCCTCAATCTCCTCAGTCTCCCAGAAATAACAAATTAAGTCATGTTTGAAGATAATGAATGGCAGAGTGCCACGTCTATTACAATATTTCTCCTCCTCCTCCTCCTGCCACTGCTGCTTCTCCTCCTGGTGCTTCTGGTTCTTCTTCGCCTCCGGCTCCTGCTTCTGCTTCTGCTTCTGCTTCTGCTTCTTCTTCTCCTCCATCTCCTGCTTCTTCTCCTCCTCCTCCTGCCACTGCTGCTTCTCCTCCTGGTGCTTCTGGTTCTTCTTCGCCTCCGTCTCCTGCTTCTGCTTCTTCTCCTCCTCCTCCCGACGACGAAGATGATGATTCTTCTGATGAAATTTCTTCTTCGATGGGAGTACCTGGACCAAGTTATATAAAAAATTTGAGAAGAATTATAGATGATTTAGACTTGTTTCAAGTGAAAAAGCAGACCTAGAATTTAGAAAACCCGGCTGAAGTCAAACAAACAAGGCCCACAATATCTCTATGGAAATATCCATTGGCTCAGTTGAGATGTTTTAAGCATAAATTTAAAAGGAATTTCAATTCCTGACCTCAAGTCTCATTTAGGACATCAGAAGAAGTGAAAAAACAAAATTGAACTGAAACTAGGGGTACCTTCGTTAATAAATCTTCTGATGCCATCCAAATTTGCATCAATATACGCTTGATCATCAGCCGTTATATTATTAAAGGGTGTCCAATGGACAGAAGCTAACGTTGGATGGAAGCAAAGCATGGGATAGTTAACTCTGCCCAACACTGCAACATTTTCGTACACATGGATGTTTGTATTATACTCATGTAGTTCATAATCCAGTGCCGCGTGACGTTGTACCAGAAAAGACACTGGCTTGCTGTCTATCCAGACTGGAAAGCCATTCAAAATGCCTCCGGGACGTAAAATGAAGTTGTCCATTGGCTGGGAAACCCTCCAACGGCTGCTTGCACTGTCATAAGTAGCAGTGACTATGTACCTTCTGAAAATGCATACAAGGGTAAGTAAATCTTGCGCTATCCCTAGCCATATATCCTGACCATGCGAAATTTTACCGTAGATGAGATCAAAATGATCAAGAAACTCAGGACGGTCAATTAGTATTGCCTCTTCGCTCTTCGTATCAAAAGCTATAACACTACCATCCCTTCTGAGCCAATACAGAGAATCACGCCAATAAACTGGCGGACTACCAAAAGGTAAAGATGGGAAAGAGTTGGTTCCAAGGCGGATTTGACGCCATAATCCAGGTTGCTCGGATGAAAGTACGTGAAATTTGTAGAATCTGTTAGAATTTTCAACCAGGTTACTGATGGCTACCAATTTGTATTGATCTAAAGTCGGGTAATCAACAGCTAGGCCTATTTGTTCTAAATCACCTGTAGGAGGCGTTGGGTATTGTATCAATTGGTGCGCTCCAGTTATGGGATTGAAAACACAGTAACACCTAGTTCGTTCAAATTCCAAGAGAATCAGACCATTACATGAGGCCAAAACCCCAATGAAATCAGGAAAAGGCGTCACGGATTGAGTGATTGGCTTTAAGAAGATTTTGTGGAATCTTCTTAATGGTGAGGAATATATGAGTTGTGTCGAAGTTTCCTTTTCACGTTGGACCAAAACTTTGACAAAATCAGGATTAGAAATCATACTATTCATCTCCGGGGATAGAAGTTTACATTGAACGGCAAACCTCAAAGGCAAGCGGGAGATGATCTCCCAAAGCATATGATTAATTGCCATAATATATTTCTTCTGCTCTGTTTTCGTTTGTTATTATGTTGGAATTTGTTTGAACAAAGAGTCAATTTATATCCAACTTCTACCGTAACTTTTAACAAAGGATGTGTCTTTTAAACGAAAGGATGTGCCGTTTCAGTTGCCAACCGTTCTATTTGAATCCAACTTCTATTTAATTTTTAATATTTCTTTTGTGTAAATAATAAATATTTTAAACGAGGGGCTGTCTTTTAAATGACTTTTCTTTTTCATTCTTGCCACGAGTTCTAATAAGTTTTACAGAGAATATTTCCTACGTATCTTTGAGAAAAAAACTGTCGTACTTTGAAGAATGATTGACCAAAATATGCTCTCTTTACAAATGATGGAGACTATAGCTTTCTTGAAACAGAGGGTCTTTTTCCAGTGAATATTATAATTCCAAAACTTTATATGTCTCCTAAGATGGTCTTCCTGAAGCACCCGTACCATATTCTGTAAAATCGATAATGAAGTAACCAAACAGCTACAATGAGACGGTATTAATATGAATTGTAGTGTCCTGTTGGTGTCTTTCTGCTGGTAGCCCGTCACTGCCCAAATAGTTTTGAGAATTTACCTGGAGCCGCATAGCCAATGGCTCCCTTTATTCCAGTGAGCTGAAGCAATTCAGGTTGGCTTCAGTATTAAATCCAGAAATAAGCCTACCCAGGACAAGCTGTGAAATGTTCATCAAGAAGAACTTTGTGTGGCTATATATCGCAGCAGATCATAAGTGTTTGACACTGACAATGTAGTGCAGAAGCCACATATAGTACCATATTTATTCGCTGAATAATCGTCAAGATGCTTGTTTAATGACCATTTTAGGCCTTTAATGAAATGATTTATGACCGCACAAACATCTAATGACCATTGTGTTAGAAAATGAAATTTTTCTAACATAGTCTTTCTTTTGAATATTTTTGTTTAGATTGAAAGGAATGGTGATTCTTATTTTATGGAATGTATTTTTATAAGAAAGTACAGTAGTAGTTGGATAGGTATCACCCTTTTACTTTTGAAAAATTTATATAGCTATATGTATGGATGACTTTTGATGTATGAAAATAGGCTACTGCTGAACCTTTTTCTTTTCTAAAAAAGTTCTAAATTCCATCACATTGTAGGCCACATGTTTTAAAAAAAATTATTTTCTTCTTGTGCCAAGCCAAACTAAAATGGGACGGGTATAACTTGAGTGACTTTTTTTAAATAAAAATAAGATGAGTAACTTGATCAATTTCACTAAGTTGATTGACCAAATTTGCATTGTATATAATGGTTGTTTCCTTTCTTTTCCAAAAGAGTTGCCATTGACTTGAGTCACCAACATTTCTTGTTCTACAACCAGAAACAACAAATTTTTAAAGAACACTTACAAATTAAGTCTATTACAAAGTTTCTTCTGATGAACTTTCTACTTCTTCTCCTTTTCCTGACAAACTTTCTTCATCTGATGAACTTTCTTTTGCTTGGATGGAAACATCTAGGCAAAGTTATACACAAAATTTGAGAAGAACTAGAAATGATTTAGCTAATCCTGATCCTACGCCTCATTTAGGACTTCTCAATAACTAAAAGATACAATATTGAACTGAAGCTAACTAGTACCTTCGACAATAAATCTTCTGACCTCATCCAACTTTGCAGCAATACATGAAAGATGAGCAGTCTTTACTCTATCGGAGGACGTTTTATGGACACACGCTAACGTTGGATGGTAGTGATACAGAGGAAAATTAACTCTTTCCAACACTGCAGCTTTTTTGTACCCATTGGTCTCAGTATCATACTCGTAAAAAGATTATACTTTGTCAAGTATCGCTGTACCAGAAAAAACACCTGCTTGTTGTTGATCCAGACTGGAAAGTCATTATTAGTGCCATCTGGACCAGATATGAAGTTGTCCAAAGTCTGTGAAACCCTGCAACCGCTGCTTGCATTATCGTAAGCACCAATAACTATGAACTTTTGAAAATGCATACAAGGGTCAGTAGACCTTACGCCATCCCTTGCCATATATCGCGACCAGTCAAAATTTTACCATCGCTTTGATCAAAATGATCTATAAACTCAGGAAGGTTAATTAGTGTAGCCTCTTCTCTCTTTGTATCAAAAGTTATAATGCTACAGTCACTTCTGAGCCAATACAGAGAGTCATGCCAATGAACAGGTGGACTACGGAAGGATAAAAAACTGAAATTGGTTCTCAGTTGAATTTCATGCCACAAGTCAGATCACTCTGATGAAAGTACATGAAATTTATAGAACACGTTGGAATTTTCAGCCAGCTTACAGATGGTTACCAGTTTATATTGATTCGAATTGGGGTAATCAACAGCTAGGCCTATATTACCACACATACTTGTTGACTCTGGGTATGGTATTAATTGGTGAGCTCTAGTTATAGGAGTGAAACCATAGCCTCCGGCATTTCTATACTCGCCAATATGCTGGTGTTTTCCTCTTCTCTGTTGCCGTTTTTCATGCCCTTAATTCGCTCTATTCTCTTTTAAGTCTCCAAAGGAAGACATCAAATGTTTTACCTACTGTTCTTGTGTGAAATCTCCTAAGTGATTCACCAGATCCTTAAGAACACTCAATGAACTAGATATGTTGAACTATCATGAATCTTACCGACTAAGAAACCAAAATAAGAAATAATATATACAAGTGTGTTTAATCAATTAATGAATTTGTTTTATATACTCAGCATAAAAACACTTATTTGTTAGACACTTGCAATTCAAACTTTGGAATTTTTCTTGGGCGTGTTCTGTGACTACTAGGTACATGAATTAACCACTTAAGGTATATCATCTCTTTTCATCATATGCATTAACCTCAGTAAGTCATAACACCTTGTTTTTGTAGCTATCTTTTCTCCATAAGTTCACTGATTCAGAATAGGATATGCTGGAATTGCTATATATCCTCGCTTGGGTCTTCTTTCCTCTTTTATATTCAACTAGTTTAGAGGAGGAAATGCTGCCAATTTACAGCATATGTATTGAGCTGGAAGTTGTGGATTTATATTCAAAATACACAATGGTATGAAAAACAAGGACATCAACTTGTTTCTCTTATAAAGAAATCGTTGAGAAAATGGTTGACCTTAGCTTTCTCTCCTGGAGGGCTTGAGTTTACTTTCAAGAGATTACACTTAGATATGCCTTTGCATGTTAATTGTAAGTCAGTTCTGTTCTAAAAACTTTGGAACAAAATAAAAACAGCACATATATTCTTGATTGACAAAGCAAATTTTGAATTGAAGATTCACGAAACATCTTCCCCTGGCGATGCTAAAATCTTTAATTTCATATATTGGAATTCATCACTTGAAATGTGCAAAACAAGAAAGAAGAAATTTTTATTCAAAATGCATATAGGAAACCACGTCTATTGCAATATTTAACTATGACCTCAATCTCCTCAGAAATAACAAAAAGATCATGTTTGAAGATAGTGAAGGGCAGAAAGCCCCGTCTATTACGACATTTCTTCTTCTACTACTGCTTCTTCTCCTCCTCCTATTGCTGCTGCTTCTCCTCCTCCTATTGCTGCTGCTTCTCCTCCTCCTCCTCCCACTTCTTCATCTTCGTCTTCTTCTTCCTCCTCTTCTTCCTCCTCCTCCTCTTCGTCTTCTTCTTCTTCTTCTTCTGATGAAGATGATGATTCTCCTGATGAACTCTCTTCTCGGATGGAAATACCTGGACAAATTATATAAAAATTTGAGAATAATCAGAAATGATTTAGACTTGTTTCAAGTAATAAATCAGACCTAGAAATTCGAAAATGACACTGAAGTCAAACATACACAATATGGAAATGTCAATTGGCTCAGTTGAGATGTTTTATACATAAAGAAAGGTATCTCTAATACGGACGTTAAGTCTCATTTAGGACATCAAGAACTAATATAACAAATTGAACTGAAACTAAGTGGTACCTTCAATAATAAATCTTCTGGCGTCATTCAACTTTGCAGCAATATATGCCTGATCATCAGCCGTTACATCATTGGGGGGTGTCCTATGGACAGAAGCTAACGTTGGATGGAAGCTATACATGGGATAAGTAACTGTCCCCAACACTGCAGCATTATTTTCGAACACATTGATCCCCGTATTATACTCGTATAGATCATGATGATGTGTATGGGCACGTTCTACCAGAAAAGACACTTGCTTGCTGTCGATCCATACTGGAAGGCCAATAATAATGCCGTCCGGTTGAGTAACAAAGTTATCCACAGTGTGGGACACCCTCCAACGGCTGCTTGCCTTGTCATAAGTAGCAATGCCTATGCACTTTCTGAAAATGCATACAAGGGTAAGTACATCTAGCGCAATCCCTAGCCATATATCCTGACCAGACAAAATTTTACCATAGCTGAGATCAAAATGATCAAGAAACTCAGGACGGTCAATGAGTATAGCCTCTTCTCTCTTTGTATCAATGGCTAGAACACTACCATCATTTCTGAGGCAATAAAGAGAATCACGCCAATAAACAGATGGACTACCAAAGGATAGAGATATGAAAGCATTGGTTCTCAGTTGGATTTCATACCACAAGCCAGGTTGCTCCGATGAAAGTACATGAAATTTGTAGAACATGTTAGAACTTTCAACCGGTTTACTGATGATTACAACTTTGTATTGATCTGAATTCGGGTAATCAACAGCTAGGCCAATTTTGTCTACACCATTTGGAAAAGGCTCTGGGTATGGTATCAATTGGTGCTCTCCAGTTAGGGGATTGAAAACACAGTAACGCGTAAATTGTTCAAAGCGAAAGAGAATGAGACCATTACATGAGTCCCAAATCTCCACTTCATAGGGTAAAGTTAAAACGGATTCAGTGAGAGTGATTGTTGGGTTTGTGGTGATTTTGTAATGTATTCTGGATGAAAACAAATTTATTGCATAGATGAGTTGTGTGGAAGTATCTTTATGACGTTGGAACAAAGTTCGGGAAGATTGAGGATCAGAAATCATACGTTTGAGATTCTTGGATAGAAGTTTACATTGAACAGCAAGTTTCAAAGGCAAGCGGGAGATGATCTCTCCAATTACATTATCCTCCATTTCCATAATATTATCGTTGTTTCCTCTGTTCCGTTTTCGTTTTTATGTAGGAATTTTGTGTAAATAAAGAGGCTATTTAAAGGAAGGAAAGGTAATTTAAATGAAAGGGTGTGTTTGATTTTCATCCTTTATGAAAGGATGTGTCGTCTCATTCTTTTGTAACCAACATTTTTATTTGAATCTAACTTCTACTTAACTTTAACTGTTACTAAGAATAAATTTCTTTTATTTAAATTTAAATACTTATATATATATATATATACACATAAATAGGCGTCTTTTGAATGAATCATTGGTGTCCTTTCATTCTTAGGCTACGGTTAGATCTATTCACAGAGGATAACTTTTACGTATCTTTGATCACAAACGCTTTTGAGTATCGTTGCGTTTACTGATTTGCCTTTGGAAGCCCGAACACGAACCTATGGACTAATGGAGCAATTCCGGGTTCTTAATTGAGCGTAGCGAAATCAAGGTTGATGAAAGTCAGCAAAGTTTCGTTTCTTTTCTGAAAAAAAAGAACCTGATGGATCGAATATGCTGTGGTCGTTTAAATCAGATCTCTATTTCGGTACAACGAGAAGGGGTTTACTATGGTCAGTGCAGTGACGGTACTTGTAAATCACTAGGTAGTCATACTAACACTCATCCTAAGTTTGACTTAGCCCAAGCAATGCCCAAAGACTATCTGCAGTTGGCTAATCTTCAGTTTCTTGTTAATAAGAATAGCTAACTAAACAGAGATTCGTTTTTTTAGGAACATTAATAAGCAATACAATGATTGAATCAAGCTTTCTGTAGATGCTGAATGCTCCTTCGATGAACTAATTTTATCAAAATTATTAACTAAATTTTTCATTCAGGACAAAAAGAAAAAAGGGAAAATGCTTAAGCAGAATATTGAGAAAGAAATATCAACGACGAGAATGTAATTTTGTCAATGACAAGAACCTGTCTGCAAATGGGAAGAAAAAAACCACCAAGAGACAAAAATTTGGCTCAAAGAAGAGAAGACATTGTAAGAGTAAAATGAGACAATGTATCAAGAATTTCATAAAGAATACAACGTATATGAAAAGGTTGACGACGGATGAGTTCATTAGTAGAAGCTCAAAGGAGAAGACAATAACCATGGCATGAATGCAGACCAGTTACAAAAAGTGATTTTCAAAAATCAAAAGTCATAAATTCACGAATATAATTCATTATTTAATAAGAGGTATAATATTTTTATAATGATGAGGGTAAAATTGTTAGTTAATTTTTATTGTGCATTTTCATAATCCCTAATTATGCATGAATGATGATGATTTAGTTTTCTTATTTTAGCTTATTTATAACTGTAGATATTGTTATTATTTCATGATCCTTGTTATAATTGTAAAGATTGTGATTTATTTTGATTGATTGTATTGATTCCTTTCTGATGATCTTATTCATAATTGTAAAGATTGTTACTTATTTTGATTGATTGTGTTGATTAATTTCTTGATCCGATCCAGCTTCTTGTATAAATACCTCTTGTAACCATCAATATGTTGGCTGAAAATTCCAAGTTGTTCTATGAATTTCACGTACTTTCATCAAAGCCACTTGAGTCGTGGCGTGAAATCCAACTGAGAAGCAATACTTTCCGATCATGGTCTTTGATAGTCCACCTGTTTACTGGTGAGATTCTTTATATAGTCTCATAAGTGACAGTAGTATTTTAGCTTTTGATATAGAGAGAGTAGAGGATATACTAATTGACCCTTTTGAGTTTGTGATCACTCAGGATAGTTAGTATAGCCTCTACTCTCTTTATATCAAAAGCTAGAACATAGTCAGTTTTGAGGCAATAATCACGCCAATAAACAGGTGGACTACCAAAGGATATAAAACTGAAAGTATTGGTTCTCAGGCGGATTTCACGTCATAACAAGGTGATCAAGTGTTGTTGGAATTATCGAAGCTATACTTGTTGCACCTGATATCGAATATATACAGCCAAATAAGTAGCAAGAATCAATATGAGTGGCTCAATGTAAACTGCTAGTTAAAGGAAATGAACAGTTCAGTTTCGCCCAACAAAATAAATATCCATGTTATTATTATCTCTAATGTTTCACTTCAGGGGATCTGAATTTTCCTTTTGATTTTTTTGCAGGACCAATTGCAATGTTGTTTTCTTTTTCAAGGATAGGATGTTGTAGATCTAGAGTATGAGTACTATTATCATTCTTTACAAATAATGAGTACTACTTGTTAAAAATAATATTTGGAACCCCTTGTCAATTGCAACTTCAAATACTTCTTTTTTAAACAAAATAAATCATGTCGTTATTAATTTCAACAAACGGGCATATACCTTTCCACAAAAAATGCAGAAATTTCCACGTATTATATTCTCGGACAAATCATAGCTAGAATTCTCGTTAAGCCCCCAGGAAAAGAAAGATAGAGAAGAGGATGTAGCATCGGTGTCTATGATCAAGTTCTGGTTTCAAGGGAAAGGAGTTTAAAGCTTTAGTCTTTCAGTTCATGCCAAAAGGGAACTTGGACGAATGGCTACATCCGGAAAAGGAGATACATGAGAAGAGCAGCTTGACCATACTTCAGAGAATGAATATCGTGATAACGTCGCGTCTGCACTTCATAAACTTCACCATGATTGCCAAACACCCATGATTTTCACTGGGATATAAGACCACAGAACATTCTTCTTGATGAAGATCTCCCATCTCATGTGGGTGATTTTGGTTTGGTAAGACTCGTTCCTGAATTCAATAATGGATCGGATCTACGTCAGTTTAGCTCACTTGGATTTATGGGAACCAGGTATAGTTTCTAGGTAAACAAAAACTGTGATATATGAAAATTTTCGAGGATCAGGAGATTGAGGCCACTGGGTAAAATGAGAACATAATATGAAGTGTTGTAGTATTTTCAGCATGAAGAAGAACTAGGTAGTATCTGATATCTTGATACTTGATGGATTTAGTTTAGGAACATCAGATGTTAGTTCTTAACTTCTACATTACGGATTAACGAACCGGATAATGATCCACGGAAAGGCAGACACAGCCTATCCAGGGAAAAATTTAACTTATTCAAGGGAGAATTAGGCAGCCATCCTTTAAGAAATTACAAGAATTTACATCCAAGGGTTCTTCTACAGACAGGGAACATATCATTGTATTTGTCTGCTTGTTGTTCGGTGATAACAAAATTGCACGGATCCGCGAAGAAGAAGAAGAAGTTGTGATACATTTCATTCGTGAATGTAAAGACTTGTAAACAACCATTAGATCCAGATTCAATGTGATTTACTATCAACACATGTTCTGTTGTTAATTGCATTTTAATTTCACCCTCAACTTGATCTTTTCAGAACAGAAATCCGAGAAGAAGAGAGTTTCTGGAGAGTGTAAAAGCTACGTAGAAGTTGGATTCAATTACAACGGTTGGTAACTGAAAACGAGAGGACACACCCTTTCATTTAAAAACACACCTCTTCGTTTAAATTACACGCCCTCTGGTAAAAGTTACGTTAGAAATTGGCTATAAATAGGACTCTTTGTTTGCACACAGTCCCATCATTACAAACGAAAACAGAACAGAAGAAATATAATATGCATTTTACCGACGATATTTTTAGGGAGATCATCTCCCGCTTGCCATTGAACAATGTGGTTCAATGTAAACTTGTATCCAGTCATATGAAAAATATGATTTCTCATTCTGATTTTGCCAAAATTCTGTTCAAACATCATAAAGACACTTCTACACAACTCATCTATACAAGAATGGATGTGTCACCATGGAAAAAATTCCATAAAATCTCCTTGGACCCAATCACTCAATTGATGACGATTTTACCCCATGAAGTTGAGATTTTGGGCTCATGTAATGGTCTCATTTTCATTGACTTTGAACGAGTTAGGCGTTTCTGTATTTTCAATCCCATAACTAGAGACTACCAATTGATAGCATACCCAGAGGGTCCTGCATATAGTGCTGAAAGAACAGGCCTAGCGGTTGACTACCCGAATTCAGATCAATACAAGTTGGTAGCCATCAGTTACCTGGTCGATAATTCCAACTTCTTCTACATATTTCACATACTTTCATCACGGCAACCTGGCTTGTGGCGGCGTGACATCCGTCTAAGAGTCAATGCTTTCCTGTCTTTACCTGTTGGTTGTGACCCTGTTTATTGGGACGGTTCTCTGCACTGGCTAAGAGCGGATGGTAGTGTTATAGCTTTTGATACGAGGACAGAAGAGGCGATACTAATTATCCGTCCTGAGTTTCTTGATCATTACGATCACACCTATGGTAAAATTACGACTGGTCAGGATATATGGCTAGGGACAGCGCAAGGTGTACTTACTCTTGTATTCATTTACAGAAGGTACATTGTTACTGCTACTTATAACAAGGGAAGCAGACGTTGGAGGGCTTCCTATCCAATGGACAACGTCATGGTACAGGAAAATATTGTGAATGACGTTCGAGTCTGGATCTTGAATGGCTTTCCATTCTGGATCGACAGCAAGCCAGTGTCCTTTCTAGTACGACATCACCTGACGCTGAATTATGATCTATACCAGTATGATACAAATATGCATGTGTATGAAAATGTTGGAGTGTTGCGCAGAGCTAACTTTCCCATGCATTGTTTCCATCCAACGTTAGCTTCTGTCCATAGGACACCCTTCATTAATGTAACGGAGGAAGATTTGGAGCATATTGCTGAAAATTTGGATAACATCAGAAGATTTATTATCGAAGGTACCTCTTAGTTTCAGTTCAATTCTGTTTTTTACTAATTGTGATGTCCTAAATGAGACTAAAGGTCAGGATTAGCGATTCCTTTATTATGTTTAAAATGTCTCAATTGATCCAATCGATGTTTCTATAGAGATACTGTGTGCCTTCTGTGGAGTCTTCTAATTTGTAGGTCTAATTTTTTTAATTGAAACAAATCTAAATTATTTCTAATTCTTCTCAAATTTTGTGTATAACTTCTGCCAGGCGTTGTCATGGAAGCAAGTTCATCAGAAGAAGAATCATCATCTTCATCATCTGGAGGAGAAGGAGAAGAAGAAGCGGAAGGAGAAGAAGAAGTGCAAGCGGGAGGAGAAGAAGCAGAAGAAGCGGGAGGAGAAGAAGCAGACGAAGCGGGAGGAGAAGAAGAAATGATGTATTAGATGTGGCAGTCTGCCCTTCTCTATCTTCAAATAGACTTAATTTGTTCATTCTGGGAGATTGAGGGCATAGTTAGATATTCATTCTGGGAGATTGAGGGCATAGTTAGATATTGTAATAGAAGTTGTTTCCTATTTTTGAATAAAAACTTCTTTTTTTTCGCATTTTCAATTTGATCATTTCCAATAAAAGAAAGACTTCAGTGTCACCGGGGGAAGATACAAGTGAATTTTATGGAAGTGTTAAAAAGTAAAGACATCAATCAATTAGGTGAGCAATTACATATTATAAATGTACTGCAACGTAAATGCAAACAAGATGCTCCGCAGTCACCATTGATGCAAATTTACTTCAGAAAAAATTTTTAGGCTATAACGTATGCATTAGGCTGCATGACTTGGACAATAATCATCATCCTCGTCTCAGATCCTCTGGGAGTGCACCAAGTTCTTGTAAATGCTGCAAGTGTGTCGAGGAAGTATAAGTAAGCTTCGATTTTGAGCACTCCAACAGAATGTCCCCCGTAAAGGAGGATAAATCATCACAAGCCCGCAGAGAAGAGCACATCTAAGGATCGGGATAGTTGTCTCCTTTTTTTCTTTGAAAGTATAAAAGTGCAAGGACACTAACCTCGCACCAAATAGATCATACACCTACAACCCTTTCACATACAGAGTTCAAGTCCGAAGCTTTCTTGATACTGCACCCAGAAACAGTATTACAGTACATCAAGAACTTAAAAAACAATCATATACTCCACCAAAAGATCCATGCAATCTTTTCTCTCATTTCTCTGTTCACATGGAGAATAACTAACTAAAAGGTTTGTGCAAAACAGGTGCCAGGAAACAGCAGCGAGTATGCTGGTACAGAGCCAATTGAGCAACTATCAATTCAACGATGCTGACCCTGCCTTTTAAAAGCTAAATTTCAACAATATAATATGGACAAAGAATTTAAAGGAGAACAGTTCCTGAGTCCACAAGATCACCTAAATATCAGTGGAAAATTAGATTCTGTGGAGAAAATGCGTTTGCAGAATGAACCTGTGACCCTCTTAAACAAAAACAAAAAAATAAAAAATTCTGCCTGCTTCACCAAGTAAAATCAAAACAAATTCCGTACAACGTATTACATGATAGATACCTGTACAAAAGGTCTCCAGTAGAAGCAGACTTCTTACATAGCCAATCTGGAACTAGCCTCTCAAGAAGTTCTATCTGCCCTTCCACATCAGCTACACGAAGACAATACATTTAACTCTCATCATAACGTTGATGAATATGAGTCAGCAAAAGTTAGAAAAGAATGGATAAAGCTTTTGACCATACTGTTCTCGTCGATATCATAGTCATTCACTATGATCTTGTGAACAAGTTCCACTTTAGTCATTGATCGACAGCCAACAGACTGAAAAATGCGGTGAATTAGATGAACAAGATCTGATAAACTGAAAGATCTCTGCCGCGCTGCAGTTAAATGACTTGGATAAATCTTCTCCTCCTTGCTAAAGCAGCAACTCTTTGCTTGAATCTACCCAGAAGATTCACAATTATTTCATGGTAAACATATCAATAAAGCAAACAAAAATGTGGAGGGGTAACATTTCCGCTAAGTTACCTTTTCAGTTAAAAATATGCTGAGTAGACATAAGGCAACTCAATCATAAACCTAGATGATGCAATCCCATTTAACCACAAGATTCAAAGAGTCACGACAACACAATGAGATAAATGAAAAAATAATGTATAGCTTGTGTGTTTTCTACAGAGAACCATGTGTGGCTTCTTCACTTTGGAATACTACTTGTACATCGGGGAAGCTTCCTTGAATATCAACAAATTATCAATATATGAAAACTGATGCATCCACATTTTAGTAGGGTTCCCAGGAAACAGTCTCTCTACTAGTCTCTCTACTTCTATGAGGTAGTGGTAAGGTCTGCGTACATTCTACCCTCCCCAGACCCCACTTGTGGAATTTCACTGGGTATGTTGTTGTTGTTGTCGTCGTCGTCGTCGTCTCACTGTCTTTTCATAAGACAATAGTGTTTTCACTTGTTATTTTCAACTACTTTTCTCAGGCTGTTCTTGTATGTGACTTTTTTGAGCCATCAGATATCGTTTGCGGGAAGGGGGTAATTTATTGATCCAGTACCAGGAACTTGATTCTGGCGAAAATTATTTTTTTAAAAGATTCCACCTAAAATCACTAAACCTTTACGGAAGTATTAACTCAATGTTTAGAACTGTTTTAATGCCATACCTAAATAGAGAGCAGGTTCCCAATGGAATAGTCAAGTTGCACACTGCACACAAGCTAGCCCAGACACCACCGTTAAAAAAAAGAGAGATAGATAGAAAGAAAAGGGAAAAGAAGAGTCTTGTTGCATAAATTTAAAGATTGAAGAATCTAAAAACAAAAAAGAAAATATTTTCCACGGTATCACTTTTACCGGCGTACATGTATGTTAACCATTGCATATTATCTAATTCTAAACCCTAATCTCCAATGTTGAACCCACTTCATTGACCAATAGATCACACCCTTAGGTGTGCAACAAGACACTTCTACTAATACCAAATAGCTAACCAGGAAATACATGTCCAATTTAGCATATTACTTAGCTAAGAGAGTGGAAACAGAAAATATCTTGACAGCAAAAACTGACAGCAGTACTAACGAAAAAATTATTTTAAAGTTTGAACTAGTCGAAAATAGTGGATGATCACCGTTTCAAGATTAAATAAGCAAAGAGAAACACAGGCAATGGCTAGGTAAGCTATTGAGTGCTCATATGGATATCAGAAAGTTTGTTATGGCTTTCTAAATGTAAGAACATCTAAGAACTTTCCCAGGTAATAAATGGTACCTCATTACGGCATATATCAGCATTAACACGATCTTCCTTTGAAATAGTCTTCCTTTCTATGTTAAGGTCAGGCTGTTCTGTACTGTCAGAAATCAAATCTGGAGAAATCTCTTCGCCAGCCAATGTAGAAAAATCTAATGACCTTTTGACAGTTACATTGAGAACAACGGACTCTTGGTCTGTCATTTTCTTGTGTTTGTCTTCAGTAATTGGAACCGATCTCTTTGGTGTGGGTTGAGCAGGTGTTTCAAGCATTTCACTCTCAGGCAGAATTTTCATAGGAGTTCTTTCATTTCCAACCAAACTACAACCAGATATAGGTTGGCACTCTTCAAAATTGTTCAGACTGATGGAAGATTTGAATGACTCAGGAGATGTCCTTTTAGAGTCAAGTTCCTGATTCAATGTACACTCAGACTCACAAGGTGAGCATGTGGACAAAGGTACCGAGAATTGATCTGTTTTTGCTTCTGCAAAATCCATTTGCCGAGAAAAGCGTAGACTGAAGGATGGACAGAGATGGGATGATGATAATGATTTGGATTCTTGGGAACTTGATAAATCCACAGGCAAGTCTGCGTTGCTAGTAAGGCATCTTAGGTTAAACAGGTCAGGAAGTATAGCTTCAGGGATGTCGCAATCCTGCTTACATTAGCAAAATGAAAATCTCAGTATATATATGATGGAATCAACTTAGTTGCACAAAAGATGCATGACCTGTGTCTTGACCTCCAAATAGGGGGAAATCTCACATTCTAAGCTTCAAAAACCAATTTAAAGAGAAAATTATATCAAGAAAGTGTAAATAAGTTATAGCAAGACCAAAATCCAATGCACAACAACAACCACAACATCCAATGCACAGAATTATAATATATTATTCAGGATTAAGACAACTTATATCCATCTAAATAAAGAATCCTTTACAATGGCACCTAATGACATAGCCAATAAAGAAGCTAATAAATCAGCAATTGAAGTTATGTGATATTGTGAGAAATATTTTTGAACAATCAGCTTTATCTGGTTATGAAACAGCAATCTTTTCATGCATTAGAAAAGAAAGTCTATGCACATGATAAAAAAGAAAAATACGGAGGGTGTTCTTCCATCAAACATAACTGTTTACTGAAGCACCAGATCCTGCATATCCAATTCTACTTGTGTCACGACTAGTTTGAAAACTCTTCCAGAAGCAGTCAAATACCAATACTTTAAGGGTTATACCTGAGCATTTTTATTGAGAAAATTCATAAGCCTGGACGCAAAAAGACTGCTGAGGGGCATAAACTTCGAGTCTTCTTGGTGATCTTCCACAACATCAAAATGCAAGGTAATTTTAACATCTGGCTTCATACACAAGGTCTTCACATCATGTACAAGTAGTTTATCTATCTGAATGACTTCAGGAACTATGTACTTTATCTGTGCGAGATGCCTGTGCGTGAATTTTCTGACAAAAGGAAGTGCAGGAATATAAACTTAATTGTTGAAATATGTGTCAACTATGGACTGAGAATGAAAATGATACAAATATACTCTTGTAAGATACACTTTAGGCCTGCAGTTAGTGGACAGTAGATTTACTAGTGAATTGAAACAGATAGCATTTGGCAAATACGAACCCACTTTAGCACCATTCCAAAGCTCAGTTTCACAAAATCCATAAGTCCACAACTCCACATGTTTCCAACAAAAACAGAAGTATCACTAAACAAAGTCATGATAATTCACTTCATACAACTTCTTATAATATAAGGGAAAATCTGTGTAACAACTAACAAGCCAAACAGATCACTGTGACCCACCAATACTTAACGGTGAGCTACTTCCTCTTGGTGATAGAACAAACATCAGGCATCCCAATCTCACGGCTCGCAGTCAATAAACATCTGTTTATATACATAATTCTCAAATTCCTTTAAAAACTGCAATTTTCAGCAGATGGAAGTTCCCAAACTCTTCCTTCAGTAAATGTTGTTATTCGCAACACCAAGGATTTACTCTTCTTTCAGTAAATGTTGTTATTTGCAACACCAAGAATTTACTATTTCACAGAAAAGCATATTATATGGCTCGCTAACAATACTATTTAAGGGATAAATCAGAAAAAATTCTTTAGACTAAATGGAAGTTCAATGGATGAATTTATGTGCTGTTTCCAAAAAGTGTTCGAATTTTTTTATTTTTTTCAACCAAACTATTACGGAATGGTGTTTGGTGAAACAAAATTCACCTGGTTTTGAAATAAAAGTTATTCTAATAGCTTCAAATCGTTAAAAGTCTTCTTTCCCAATGCTTAAAGGCATTTATTTTAACATGGATAGTTCTGAAAGAAACATGGGTAGTTCTGAAAAAAGGGATATGTACAAGAGCTTGAAGAAGGTAATTTCCTTCATCTAAATTATAACATGTTTTACTAGCTTCAGGATGCTTTTTGTTTTGATAAAGAGAGCTGTCACCATCAAGAAAGAAGTACAGAGGTAAGACCAATAACCACATGCAGGAAGGAGATTAAGAGAATATATAATAGATATAAAAGAAAATCTGCATGGATAAGATGAGGTTGAAAACCACCCAGCTACCTTCCTGTCAGTACTTCAACCTGATTGGACACATTCTGAAAAGTAGGTGACCGTTTTCGTAGACTGAGCAACCTCAACGAACAAAGCAAGCGATCAAAGAACTCTGACAAGTTTTTGTATCTGAAAATCAACACATATTAACTGTTAGGGTTAGAAACCATTACATGGATAAACTTGTAATCTAACTTAATGGGGAGCAGACTTTTCCGGAAGCTCAGCAATATCTATTTCATGGGTAATGTGTGATTGCTCATTCTGTTTCACTGGTGTCGAAAATGAAAAATCTGTTGCAACTGCAGTGATCCCCGTCTTCTCTAAGGGCAAAGGAGATTGAACACTTGACTTCTCTGTCCCGACCAGAAAGCTTTGATTTTTCACATCTGGGACTCCTTCTGAAACATTGGTGTCTGTTTTCTCCATGTGTTAATACAAAGAGCAGTACAAACCTGGAAGAAAAAAGTTTGTGTTAGAAGCACCTTTACATTAGGACAAAAATAATTCAATAAATCATATAGGAGCCTACTGCCAACACATTCAGAACATGTATAAGTGGATGCTCATGCATCTAGTTAACTGAACTGAGAACAGCATAAAACTAATAGAAATTTTCAGTAAAACAATTATTTAAGAGTTTTTACATAATGAAGTTGACTGTCCAGAGAACAACTCCTGCAATCAAATATAAAGCCTACTGGTGATAAATTTTCTTTGGAGGACTATCTGCATGAAGCTGAAGGCTCCTAAACACGGACAGAGTAAAGTATAATCAAATCACAATTTATTATTAATGTAGATGAAAGAAAACACAGCAAACACAAAAATAATTTGGAACACAGAGCAGCCTTGAGCTACAATTTCACAAAACTTCAATCCCAACCAAAATCCCACGTCATTCTAGGAAAATAGGTTGGATGCATGCTCTCTCTTTTATATTCTTCTAGCATTTAGGCATATAGCTAGCACAACCACATCCTGTACTGAACCAACATAAATTTGAACTCATAAAAAGGACAATAGATCCCCAAATATGAATAGCTACAGTAAAAGAAAAAGTTGTAAGCCTCTTTCTAAACCTTGAAGATCATTTCGAGGCTTTTCACCTTCAGTGCTACTAGCTTGAGCATTACATCACGGGTACACATAAATTACTTTTCAGTAGTGTAATTCACGGTTATTTCCATCAATATTCTTAATCCTTCTTCTCAACAATTACTTGATAAAGAAATAGAACCAACTGATCTTCTAAATTGCAAGCACAACATGGTTGCCATGAACTGTATTACCCAGTAATGGTCCGAGCAAGTTTAGAAGCAAAATATGAAGAAACCGTCTACCTTGGGGAATATGAATCAGCTCTTTCAGCAATTGAATTCGTAGGTCACAAAAGCAATGAGAACAATCAGCCGATCAATTGGAAACCCTAGTCGAATTTCTTACCGTTGTGGGAGGAGGGAAAGAGATGTTGGATCATCATTCAAATATCTACTACTTATCTAACTTTGGGCCACAAGGCCCAGAAAACGATACAATTCTAGGCAATTGGGCCTTCCCATATGCAGGTTTGGGTAAGGAGATTAATCTCAATTTATTTAAGAAAGTTCTACAAAAAATACTGTGGTGCTAACACACTGTTTGGAGTGTTTTACATATTTATTTCATAATATATCATATTGTAAGTAAATACACTATTTAAATATATAAATTGTATCTTTTTCATTATTATACATTGTCATACATGAACATTTTAAATGATAAACCTACAATAAAAGTAGGTCACTGGGTTAAGTTACTACAAGAACGTAGGATAGAGAATAAAATAAGATTGACACTGGATTAGGTTACTGTCGGATGGAGAATATTATTAAATACTCAATCACATAAAGACAAATTTTAAAAAAGTATATATCAAAGTAGTGACTCAATCACATCAAATCGTGCGAATATTTAACGATTACTTAATGATAAATTTAAATAATACAATACAATAAAATTAAATTTATATAACAACCAAAACAACATATTATTTAAACTAACAATACTATCAATAATCCAAACAAGGTGTAATAGAAACAATGAGAATTTATTTCAATTGTGTACGAGTTTTGTCGAGTAATCATAACTTTGACATTATCTTTATTATATCTATTTTATTTAATTGTTCTCAGAATTTATCGGAAGCTATAATTTGATACTATCTTTCTTTATTGTACTTATAACAATGAATAATATAAATTGAGGTTATGTGATGAACAATACTTTCATCTGTTGTTAAATTATTTACAAGTTTTGCTATATGAGTTAAATTTGATATTTCTCATTTTACTTATCTTGTTTAATTGAATGAATTTTATAGTGTGAGAAAATCTTGCATGCGTTTTTAATTTTCCAAACCCACTTTTTCGAGTTTGCAATAATTATGAATTGGCAATGCTTTTAATACCACCCAATTAATTTAAATTTACTGTTAATGTTCAAAATTTAAACCCCACTTCTTTAAAGATATGTACTTCGATCTCTATAGATTGAAAAATACTAGATATTCTTTTATTTAGAGATATAAGAAATATGATCATAATAAACTTTTACTGTGAAAAGACAAACCAGAAACAACATTTGGATATAATTAGGTGGATTTAGATATAATCCATTATTAAGCCAACTTGATCCAAACTATCTCAACTTAGAAATTAACCTCCCCCTACTTATCAATTTAATGAAGTTTAGCTCCTCCAAATTTACATGGAGCAAACATAGTAAAGGATAATTCTTGAAACATCTTTTTTTTCTAACAAACTTATCTTAAAGGAAATTCCAGACAAAAAACTTCAAAAAAAGAAAAGAATTTCCCAAACGCCGCATATAGATAAATAGAAAAATATTGCCATCTTTATCCCTATTGCTATCATCAATAAATGGTCTCACTCAAGAACCAATACAAGTTTTGTTTTTGCTTCTTTTAGACAGTTTGATTGTTATGTTATCTCTATCCATTTATTATTGATTTATTTTATTTTATTTTATATATATATATGCAACTTCTCTTTGAAAAGTATGAGAGTTGTATAATTTTTAAATAAAAGAATGATTATATGCTAGTAAAAGTATTCTATTAATGGATAAATGTATTATAATTTAAACTTTTTCTCAAAATGTTACACCTTGTACAGTGCAATTTAATTATCAAAAAGTGTTATTTTAAGTTTTGGCCATCAACATTGTTAATCAAACTGCACTGATATATGACAGTTAGTAGACATAAATGATGATTATATAACAAAATAAAGATTTAAACATTCTTTCTGGGAACAGAAGAAATTCTATATTGAGATCATTATAATGAATTTCTGTATTGCACAAATTTTGACTAATAAAAAATAATAAGCTTCAAATGTCGCATGACTCAACAAAAAAAGAGAGTTTACTATTAAGTCCATAATCACTCGTCTAAAAACACTCCTTAACTTAATAAGAATTTAGGTGTGTTTTACTCTTATTACAAGATAAAGTATGTATTTAAATTCAATTAATCAAATAGAGAAATGTTCTTTAACATTAGCAATAGTTTAAAAAAAATAATTCGTGTAAAGTTTAAAAATATTTTTAATTTAAAAGTAACAAATACAAACTAATATTAATACTGCAGTAGAGATTAAAAACAAAAGATATATATTTGATTAGCTATTTATTAATTATGCTAATTTTTTATCTTTAGACGTTCCAATTAAAAGATTATGTCGTCGATGAAATTAATTGCATTGGGAAAAAGAAGAAGAAAATCTTTATAATCAACGTCAATCAACTTGCAAAAATCAGAAATCTGACATCAAAGAAAGGGTACTATCATTTTCTATATGCTTTTTTTTTCCTGTCCAGAAATCTTCTCCCTCCGATCTTTAATTTGATAGCGGCAAACTCACCAGGGCCCACCCACCAAACTATGTGGGACCCGTACCGACCAACTTCCCTGGTCCTTCCACGTACACATTACACGTGGCGAAGTCACCAGCATGACGTAAGCATATTAAACAATCACGACCCTCATTTCTCTTCTTTAAAAAAAGATGCCATTTCGATTCTTACGATACAATTTGGCAAGAAAAATTTATTAAGGTGTATAATTTAACTAATACAATTCTATTAAAATAATTGATATTCTTTTAGAAATTATAGTAATGTGATTTTTCGCATTTAATAAGTAATAACTTAGTTATTGAAGATACGATTGAAAAAAAATAATTATTTAAATTGATAAATTAATTTGAAAAAATTATTTTTAGTATACAGAGCAATCAAAATAGAACAAAAAAAGTATCTGAATGCAAGAAAATCAATATACTCTGTGTTTATTTAGTTGATTGTACTAGAAAATATAATTTTTAGATTATTAATCTCATTTAGTATATTATGAACTAAGTTTTAATTATATTTCTATAAGTGGGTTGATAATAAAAGTTAGAACTTGAAAAAGAGAACAAAGCAACTGATAGTCTCAAGGCCTTTCAAATATAACTGTATTTGGCCTTAATTACTAATCATCGCAGAAGAAAAGAAAAACGAGTTGCTAATGACTCAAGAACAGAACAAATAGAGAAATGAGATCAATGTATATATCAAAATAATAATCATTCTAAACTGTATATTTTCTAAAAAAAATATACAAAGTATAACATAGACACTGTAACTAGAATTATGCAATAATATAGGGACTAAAACTGTTATTTCCCTTAATGGAGAAAGGGGAAGGTGAAATGGAAGACACGCGTTAATAGAATAGCGGCTACTTAGCTTGGAGAGCAGGTGATCGTGCTTTTAATGGGCAAATCCACAATATTCAAAAGCTGCTTACTTTTCCTTGCCGTCTCTACCTTACCATTAGCATGATATTTCTTCACTTCTCCTCTCTCTTTGGCTTGCGCAACATATTTCACCTTTAGTCGTTTAAAATATTTTACTTATATTTTATAATTATAATTTAAGTAATTATATTTTATAATTATTCTTATAGTAATATTTTTATGATTCGCACAACATTTAGATATATTAATATAATTTACTATACAATTCACAGCTTTTATATAGAATTTATATATTTCGTTATACAATTTATGTATAGTGTCTGTATATTTCGCTATACAATTTGATTTGCTCATAGTTTTGTATAATAGCGCATATTATTTATATAAATCATGTGAATTATACAAAATTCAAATTATAAAATAATAATAAATCCGTTATATATATATATAAGGAAATTAATTTTGTTTAATTTTTAATTATAATAATATGATTCATAATTCCACAAATAATCTGAATTTGTAAGTTTTTTTTTCTCACCTGAATTTTATATCAAATCAAATCTTATCGAGACGAATAAAATATTATTATATTTATATAAAATGTTGATGGAGAGAGTAAACCGTGACACGGAGCTGCTGCCTATTCATGTACTAAATATATTGTCGGAGTAATTATGAATGTAAGGTTTGCATCATTGCCTTTTTTCAGTCCATTTCAGACTTACCCCATTCGTCATTAGTTCATTTCATATTTATGGGCGTAACTCCTTTCATCTAAAATTGAATTCTTTTTTTCTTTCTATAGAAATCTTTGTGTTGAGTTAAAAGTTCCAAAATTGAGAGAATTTGTAGCGCATACGGATGGAATTCCTAACAATAACAACATTTTGAACATTTTTTAGCAAAAAGGGGGAAAATTACTAAATAAAAAATCGACTTATATAATAAACATTTGAACATAATGATCGAGGACGGATATATCATTGCACCTATGAGTTTAATTGAATTTTTATGTGTTTTCGTTTAGAGTATATAAAAATTTATGTGAATATTTATTAAATCTTGAATCACATGTGATAATAGTTCAATGTTTTCTTCTTTGTTATCAGCATTATACGGACCAAAATAAAGTTTCACTAAATGATTAATTATTAGTCTATTGAATCTAAAAAGAGTTGGGAAGAATAAAATGTTGAAAAGGACTGATATTTCGTAGTTAATGTGACTCTACCTCGAATCGACACGTAGGTGCTATGTTTTTGCATCATTCTCTTTTGTCTGTCCATTTCGAATTTCAATTGAATTCTGATTAGATATTTAGGAATCGTTTTCACTTAAAATTGAACTTTCCTCCACAAATTATAGCTACAGTTCAATACTTTGCATGCGTTACACGTATTTTTTTGTTCCGTACTAATTTGAGTAACCATGATGAATGGGTAGTACAAGTTTTGGAACACGTAACAGTAGTGGTACTACCCCACTTTCCACATTCGTTTGTCTAATTCAATGTGAGTTTGCTTGAATCATAGTGAGTTGAGTAATGGATTAAAGAACAGGTCAAAATTCAATTCGATCTATTTTTATTAAATTTTGTTTATTTTATTTGTTCTTTTTCAAGTACGTAATTAAATTACACTTTCTTTATTAGGATTATATAAAATATATCAAGTTAAAAAAGAAATTATTTTTAAAATATATTGGCAAGATCTTTCTCGAGTCTATTCGGATTATATATCAACTCAATTTTAAATGGATTGAGTTGAGATGAATTGAGCTAGTAACTGAGCGGGTTAATAAGTCGCCCAAACTTCAACCGATTAAACAAATTGAATGAGTTGAGTTTAATTTTACCACCCTGAAATTTGCACATATAATAATACCCATTACTCTGTCTTAATTTATACAATGAAATTTGATTTGAGCAGAAAGCTTAGAAAGAATCCACAATTTTAAAATTTATAATATGAAATAAGTTATAAATATGTATCTCCTTATAAGTCATCTCATTAATGATAAAATTAACAAATATCAATACAAATGTCGCAAAATATTAGAAAATGTCTCTTGGTGGTGGGAAGGGAGTGAGACATAGAAAATATTAATATCTTTTTATCATATTTTATATGACTTATTTTTATCTTTATCTGATTTGAAAAAATTATATTTCTATAATAATACATAATTTTAAAATTAAAAAATAATATTATAATCAAAAAAAATATTTATAATTTATTTTAAATTATTTTTTAAAAAAAAAATAAAATCGTGTCAAGTGCATCACAAGGGTAGCTTAAAAGAGAGTTGGAAAGTCAAAAATGAAATGTTTAGCTCACCAACACTGACATTATTGCCCGGAAGAAATTTAGAAAAACGTATAATATACTTTCATATGGTTCAAAATTAATGGACCGCCCATGTCCTTTTGCAGTTATTCATTGGTAATACCTCCATCACAAAATCATGCACGGTCTCATTGTAAATATCCTAAACACTTACCAAATTAATATTTCTTTCTATTTCAGTTTAGTTATTATAATTTTTTTAAGAGTCAAATAATATAAATTTTAATAAACATTTTAAATATATTTTTAATACAACATAATATAATTTAAATATATTTTTAATACAACATAATATAATTTTAAATATCAATCAAATTAATTTTTAAAAATACAATATCATAAAATGGAGAATAAGAAGCGTATTATTTTATCATACTTATGTAATTAAATAAAATAAAAATATGTATAATTCAATAATATGATGTATATTCAGATAACACATGTTATTCATTTATTAATTTATTGTAAACGCCAACAAATAAGTTTTTATGGTCATCTTCCGCAGGCTAGCGTCTTCCAGAAGAGTTTTTTCTTATTCTCTAATCATTACTTTTTATATCCAATTTATGTTTTATATTTGAAGTTGCATCACTTTATGACATCATATACAAATTAAATTTGTTTTTTGTGTCCAACTCCCAAGGAGGTTCATATATGATGTATTCCTTTCATTTTTATTGGCAGTTGTTGGTTTTATTTTATTTAATTAATTAATGCACACGTTTTCCGAATATAATGGTGATGAAGCCAAAAATTCGAACAATGTAATCCAAAAGGAAATATTTCTTTTGTTAAAAGAGGAACCAATAAAATTATAATGATTCCTTATAATTTTATTTTTCTTATATCACAAGTGCAATTTCAAATAAAAATTCTTTTTGATTGTTTTAGTTTTCAATATTTCCTACCTCGTAAATCGTAATAGTCTTTTGCGTGAATCATGCACCTATGTTGTAATAGGCCTTTATACACTAAAAAATTTACACCCCAAATTAGGTAAAATTACTACTTATAAATTTCTCTAAGATGACTAGTTTAGATAAACAAGCCATTGTCTTAAAGTGATCGAGGGCAGTGTGCAGTACGCACTATCATGTCAATTCTTGCATTATTGGACACTTTACAGATGTATCAAAATTCAAAAGTACCAAAATCTCCAACTAATTAAACGTGTCACATTTTTCTTCCGAAAGAAAGAGAGAGTACAAGATCCCCTATTTTTTTGAAATTTATTTAGGTTAGATACAATCAATCACACGGACACGAAAAGATGTAATAGGATGATCAAGATATTTCGTTTTGAAAGGAAATCTATAATAAAAAGCTTCCATCTTAATAAAGGTTATATCAGATATGAATTAGTCGAGCTAGTATATTTTGAAGCCACTTTGCTTTGGTTAGGACCAGATATTATGTATTGGGGAATCGAATTCGGACATGTACATATTTTGTTGGATTGAAACTTGTCTTTTTTTGTTGTCACCAAATTTAGAACTCATGTCTTTTTGTAATGGGTTCTTCAAACAATATATGTAATTCATGACTTTATATATTATATAATATATTGCTAGATATATTCTCAAACAGTTCATAACATTGATCATATGATAAAGTGATATAGACCACACAATAGAAATATTTAATTTTCATCAACATATGTGGTCCATACATATGCAGGTTTCTAATCACTTTAAGCTTTTTAATTCTCTGTCGAACAACTATAGATACAACCACGAAAAGGTGTGGTACAGTCGATTTCTCCGTTAGCCAAAAGTTTAGGGTTCGAGTCCTGAAAATGAAAAAAATTTTTGGTAGGATGTATTTTCCCCCAAATGAAGCCCTATATGGGACAAATTCAAATATAATCAGACTCGAATATAGATATCGAATATCGAGTAGGAAGCAAAAAAGCTTATAATTATCGATCACTTCATCCTCGAATTATTGTGTTTTTATATTCAATTCGTTTTATTTATCAATTATTGTTAAGAAAACATTCCCCCCATTATCAAATTATATATGTGCATTTCCCTATATATCAAAAATGAGTTGCATGTTGGGGAGGGGATTTATTTAAACATCGTAAATTAGTAATGAGCGATTTAATTCTCCTTTTTCACCCATAAAGTATAAATATTAAATAAATGATTGACTTCAAATAAAAATGTAATCTGAACAATATTACTCGAAATGAACATTTAGGTGCAAAGCTGAAAATGTTTTTAAACAGAGGATTTTCTAGGAAGATATGACTTAGGGTTGGAAAAAAACTTATTTGCATGGTATGTTTACATTAACTTAATGCAACTTATTGTAGTTAAGTGATTTAATGGAGTGAATATATTGATTAAATAATCGAAGTTAAATAGTAACTTTTATGTATATATTATACATATGACTTGTATTCATTAATTTGATTTAACTATCTGATGTTGATAAGTTTTTAACAATGATTTAGTTCATTAATTAACTCCAATATCTAAGAACTAATTATCATTTCTATTAGGCACATATCCCTAATATATCTCAATATTTAACCAAGTGCATGAGTGATGGGACCTGAATCCATGATAGTGACCCTTTGGAAGTCAAAGCCTATGCAATACTATATATTAGTGTAATTGTCATCTTACGATAATCAATAAAAGTGATAACAATAAAAATTAGCACTTTGATAGTTAAAAAAATCCACTAATCAAATATAGTTTAAGACTTTAAGGGGTCAATTTGTAGTTTAATCTAGTATCTAGTCTAGAATATTGAAAAACCAAACTCTACCAAGGAGATTTCAAAGGGCAAAATAGGTAGATATTTTTAACACCAACTGTCAATATTTAGTCACTTTTTTTGACAAATGCTCCCTATTAAAATACAGAACAACTAGACCAAGAAAGGAATATTTATGGGGTTGAAAATCTGTCAAAGTTTCAAAATCAATGAAAAATTTATGGGGTTGAAATAAAATATTTATACCAAGTTCGAAAACAAATTAAAGAACAATCCATCAGATTAAAAAATTTACTGAAGTTTCAAAGCCTAGGAAAGATTCATGGCTTTCAAATCTTTATAAGTTCTTTCATGTTTAAGTAGAATTATTTATAGGACAATTTAAACAAATTCTAATACTTTAAAAGCTAATTACTTAGATTTACATTAATTTGTAATATTATGCTCCTTATATTTTTATCTTGGATACATATATATGCTTCTTTCAAATACATATATCGAGATACACATATTAATTAATGTGCCTAATTAAAGAAAAATCATAATTAAAAAGTATGTCTAACTAAGAGATATAACTAAAAGTTATTAATAAAGGGGAAAAACACGCTTATAACAACTTTAAAAAATCATGTCACAAGTTCTAAAATAAATTCAAACTCCTTCCCTCTTTTTTGACAGTGCAACAAAGTTTGGACTTCTTAATTCAGATTCATGATTTATTGCTCAAATACATACAATATTTTGTATAGTTAATATTCGAATAGTTGTCACATTTTGATTTTCTATAGTTAATATAACTAATTTTGAAAAGTTAAATTAGATTAGGTTAGTTTAATATATTAAAATTTAAATTTTTAAAAATTATACGAAAAGTATGATAAATTACAAATTTTCTCACATCAATTTAATTATCATCTAATTATTATTCTTAGAACTATATAACACAAGTTTGGTGAAACTTTAGTTTCCTTTTCTTTATAAATTATAATATAGGTGTTTTGATTACGTATTTGTAACAACACACGATTAATAAAAGCAACGGAGTAAGAACAACGCCTCTTTTGGTTTCTCTTTCTTTGGGAATAATTAACTATGTGATTAGTGAATTTTCAGTACTCCCACGTGAGGAAAGCATTTGGATTAGCCAATAAAAAGGGTTTATTTTGCAGATTAAAACACATTAGTCGATAAGACATCCTTTATATAATAATTAGTACTCTTAAACAAGGCCAAGGGGCAAAACAGACATGTGGATGTGCCATAACAAAAGAATTAAGGCACTACTATTAAAGCCAAAACAATACATTCCTACCGACAGGGGATGACTGATTGTGATAAGTGGCGGATATTGAATTTTCACTTTTTTTGATAGAAAATTTATAATATCAATGAGTAAATTCACAATAAAATCAATTCAATTATATATAAATAAATAATTTTTTATAATGTATAGATATATACTGACAATCGACGATTAAATCTCAATAATTCTGAATTAGATGGAGTTGAACGCTTTCTCAATCTTACCTTACTCTGTCCCTAATTATGATAGAGCATTTAGCCATTTAGTACTCTCCTTTTATCTTTAATCGGAATTTTAATTTCGAGTCTCACATACATATCTCTATTCAAAAGGTCATATTGATTACATCTATACATATAGATATCCTACCTACCCTTCTAACTCGGGCCATTGCGATTTGCACTGGACACGTTATCAAGATGAGCCTTTACTTAAGTATACATTAATTATCTTTATTATAAAATAATTGATCTCCAAGACAAATTAAATCCGATTAATATAATTAGATATTAATATGAGTATCCGACGCTGACGTCGTGTGAAAAAATAAATTTCATTCCTATGCACCTGTGACAGAGGCAAGTGCAGGTATTAGCACCAGTACTCTTTCTTACTTTGTCCATACACCAATCTCAATTCGCAACAACTCACATTGTTTCAAACTAGATAAGAGTTTTAACTTATATGGATGGATAATGTAATCCTTCTTAAATCCTATTATCTCAATTATTTTATGTATTTTATAACAAGAAAATTTCTTCATTTTAAAGATTATAAATAATGAAAATGTACTAGTTCTAATAATTTAGACATTTTACATAAATTTATACACATGTAAGCTAGAAGCAAAGTCAATGAACTTGATTTGTTTGGCAATTCATTTAATTATTCCACAAGAGTGCGATTCTACAATACAGTGATCTAACTTATCAATAAGATTATTCTATAATCAAAGCTAACCCAGATTATGAATTATTTGTAAACAAAAATCTGAAGGACACTTAAATATAAAAATCCTTGCATGGACTCATAAGGACCGCATTTTTATATAGTCGCATTACTTTCTGGCATTTACATAATTAAACATATAATTAGTGCCAAATAAATTATTATTATTGTATAATAGTTGAATTCTTTTTTCTGAAAAAATTACGTAAAAATTCTAACTACGGTAAAACAGATATCATTATAACCGGAAAAAGGTTGCATTTGGCGCCATGTAAATGCAACATTTCGTGGCCCAAATAATTGTCGTCACATTAGCACTAACAACCAAATTAATATGCCAAATAAACGCCTTCTGGAAAGCAACTTCACCAGTAGCAATAATAAGTACTATTATTACAACTATTAATTTACTCTTAACCCTCCAATTTTAAATATTTTTTGTTCTATCGGTTTAATTTTCTCTCTCTATTTCGGACGATTGCTTATCAAGATTTCAACTGCACGTTGAAGATTGAAGAAGCTACCTTCTTTTTATTCAACCTTTTTTAAAGACCCATTTTCTATTTGTATTCCTCTCTTTTTATAGTCTCTGTCACTTTTTTTTTCTTCCTCAAATGGTCCAGATTGAAATTTGTCAGCTGATTCTACAACCAAGTTGAGGTTGAGTTGATTCCTTTGTAATTTGCCTTTTCAGAGAGGATTTGGTTTTTGCTCAATTAAGCCAAAGATTTTCTATAGTAGGATTTATTTGCTTCATTTTGAATCAATTTCCAGATAATACGAGCCCCATCTTCTTGTTTTTTTCTCTTGATGGAAAATATTGGGTCCTCTGTTTCAAATCAGGTATAATTTTCACTATTACCAGTTGGGTCTAATGATTTGATCGTATTTGTACAAAATCTGAGCTGAACTGCGACAGAATACAATTGATTGGATTTGATTTTGGAAGCTTTAATACAATTGAATTGAATTGGGTTTCTTAAATTCTGGGGTTTTGGTAATTGGGGTTGGTTGTTTAGCTGCTCCACTTTCGACCCACTTGGGGATAATTTGAACTTATGAGCTTAGTGCGCTTGGTTCAAATGATTAGTACAAGTTGGGTTTTGCTTACATGTTCCTTTGCTTTATTAAATGGGGTTTGCAATTCTTTACTCCACTGTCACGTGAACCAGAAGTTTGTGGTTCTGTTTCTTTCATCTTCCTTTTTGGTTCCCCTTTCAAGAGAAGAAAAGGTACTTTTTTGTGAGTTTTTTTGAATAATTGGGTTCAAAGCCGCCAACTTGTTTGACAAAATCTGTCCAAGTTCATTATGGAAGGTGGAAATTTTAGTTTTTGTTAGAGGTAAAAACAAAGTCTGGTAATGTAGAAAAACCAATGCACCTGTCACTTTTCATGCATTTCTTGTGAGCTCCTTTTTCCTCCTTATTTTTACTGCCTGTTTGCACCTATACTCACATAAATATTCTTTGCTTGTGATGCAGAAATTACTAGAGAAATTGACCTATTGCCTAATCTGCTGATTATAAAACAAGGGTAAGCTGGTTTGTTTTTATATATTCATTGTTGGTATCTTTTGTACATATTTAACAGAAGAGTCTGTCGACTTAACAGATGGTTCTGGTAGCAGTCTATGGGATAGTACTCGTGAGCAGCCAACTGTTTGTTGGTTGCTCATTTATTGTGATTTTCACTTTATGACTAGTTTCCTGTCCCGTCATCCAATATCTCTTGTGATGATTTTGCAGGCTTATTCATGTTAGAAAGTTTTTCCTAAATGTGTTAGCGATAGAGATCACTATTTTTATTGATGTTTTATGACCATTCTGTAATATATGGTAGTGCTCTGGCAGATACGAAAAAATTTTAGGATATGGGATGCTTTTCTTCGACGCCGAAGGATGCTGGTGGGAATAGAAGGCGGCCAGGAAACATTGGGGAGGTGTCTGTATTTGTACCTGGATTGCGTATCCCTAAGCCAGTTGATTTCTCTCTTGCGCTCGGTGATCAATTGTCAAAAACCCTGGTGGAGCGCCTTTCTGCTCTCAGAACCAGAATAGTGGTTATGGCAGGGCAAGAAGCTCCCACAATTACAAGGACAAGAAGGAAAACTGCTACTCAGCATGGTGAGTTGCAGAGGAATCATAGATACATCTTTTGGAATTTGGCCATGTTCTTCCTTCTTTCCTCATATATGGATATGATGCATAGCAGCTATTTCTTGCAGGAGGTTCAACCCTTGCTGATCTTTTGCAAGCTCTCGAAGATTATTTGCCTGTTCTTTTGGGGCTAGTTAAAGATGGTAAATACTTTGGCTGCTATCTCGTTAGCATTTGCACTTTGTTTCTTTTAGTTGTGAGTTGCTTTGTGGCCATTTTCAGGCAGCACATTACAACATAAAGTGCAATTTATTTGGGTCAATCAAGAGGATGACGCAGAGGTCTGACTAGAAATATATTTTCTTTTTGTTTTCTATTCGGGTTTAGTCTTCTATTTGGTTTTGCTACCATGAGGGAGGACTGTATTGTTTTTCAAAATATTTCAGGAAACTGCAATGTTTAGTGCTTGGTATGAAGTACTGTCCATTTTGCACTTGATGGCAACACTATCATTATCACAAGCTAACTTGCTTCTTCTTCCTAGAACATCTCTCGATGGTTATTCCCCAAAGGTATCTGAAGGTGGGTATTTCTCCCTTCTTTTTTTAAACTTTGCAGATCCAGTAAATGCAAAGTAAATGTCTTGACGCGTCTTTTAATTTATAACACTTGTTTCTTGGCAAAGCCTCTAAACTTCTCTTGGGACATATCTATCGTGCAGTTTAAAATTGATCTTACTTTTTCCTCATTTTGCCTTTAACATCTGACAGAGAGCAGGCGATCTTCTGTTGATATTTTTCTAAGGGCTGCTGGATATCTTGATTGTGCAGTTCGAAATGTTCTTCCCCAGTTGCCAGCCGAACAAAGGTTTTGATACCAATGCAATTCAAATTCATGATTTCAAATTAAACATGTCGGGGGTTAGATTTTTACTATTATTTGCCTTGTGTTTAGGAGAAATCTGCCAGTAGACCTCGCTGAAGGAGTTCTGCGAGCATTGTGCCTCCAAGCGTTAGGGCAGGTAAATAGTACAATCATAGCCTATCTTGTTTCGGTTGCATGTCTTAAAAACTTAAGGTCCAAATAACACCAATATTTTCTCGATGCTCTACTGAATATATAAGATTGTTATGGGTGAAGTTGGACGATGTAATCATAAGAAGAAGATAGATATGCTTCTAGTGATGCTTTCAGCCTCTCTTTACTTGACTACCATTTTGTTAGCATCTAGAAAATTCAGTAACATTCAAATAGTGCATCAAAGACACTTCAATTACTGTACAAGGGCTCTCTTAGGAATTCCTATATTAATGAATAGGATTTGTAGAAATTGTCTATCACAATATGATTCAGATTTGCTGAAGGAAAAATGATTGTTTTCATGCATTGGCTTAATACGCAGGGCTGAAACATGAAATATTCACCGAAGGTTAACACTATTCGTGCTGTGATTTCAACCTCGATATCCTTATTTTTGTAGTGTCTCTGTGCTAGTGCATAGTTTTGCTTTTGCTATGGTGGTTAGTGTAGCTTGAGTTCTTCATGAATGTTACCTATGCTTTCAAGGGATGGAAGCATATTCTAATGACACTAATTAACAAAGTGCAATATGTTTTTAGTATCTAGAAACAACAAAAGCAATCTTACCTATGCTTTCAAGGATGGAAACATACTCTAATGCACACGAATTAACAAAGTGCAAGATATGTGTCTCCTATCGAGAGACAGCAAGAGCAATCTATTTTTCAAAAATTTATTGGTACCGCTGTGAACAATTGCGAAGGGGATCCCCTGGATACATGCATAATATCTAATAAATGCAGCAAAACCACTCCATTTGACAAGTTGTCGTTATATAATTGTGCATAATAGTGAAGGGAATCATCTGAATTTGAGTTACCTAAATTCAGCAGACTTTCGTGCATTTAGCCATTTTGATTATGTCTGGCTATTTCTAATTTCATTCTATCTCTGAGTGTAAGAGACATGCTCGTTATTTTGGCTGTAATATAGTATTGTCCATTTGCTTTCTGTGCTAATAGTTATTGTTGAATGAAGATTTAGTTGCTAAATATCTAGTTATGAAACTGTGTACCATATAGTTTGAATTTTCTTCCCTATCTGACGTAAATGTCACCTTGATCTTAGGCCGTTGATATTCAACTTGGACTTGCAATTGACAGTACTAAAGCAACACTGGCTGTTAAAAGAAGGCTTGCATGTGAGATGGTAAAATACTGGCAGCAGGTACTGAATCCTCTTGCCAAAGCATACTCAATTTCTTTGTTTGTTAGAGGATTATATGAATCCTCTATGATTCTGCTAAAGTCTAGTTCATTTCATTCCAATGCTAGTTAAAATTGAGTTTCTCAGAATGTCACACTTATTCCTATATGGGTAACTAGTTTATTCCCAACTAGTTGCCATTTGCCTCCATTGGAGTCCTTGGTCCTTTTAAACTCCTTCCCTTAACATAATAATGGAAAGAGAAAAATAAAGTTGTATTACTCCATTTTATGAAACATTTTCTTGTTGTCCCCAGATAGTGTCTGAGATATCCAGTATTGTCAAAGGCGCGCTTAAGTCCTGAAGCGAGGCTTGAAACGTGTTGAGCGCTTCACCTAGCTTAATGTTCCCTTCAGTGTACTTACCAAAAACAAAAAGTTCCCTCAAGTGTCGTCATCAAGGTTCTAAGGCATACTTTTCCTTGCCAATGAACGTCTTCTAGAGGGCAGTAAACAATTGATATTTCGCTTTTTCATAATGCTTTTCACTTTCTTTGTTCATATATTTGTCATTCACGCTTATAGTAATTAGTCTTGGACTAAACATATAAATATTTGTATTTCTTTTCTCCCTTTGCTCTTTTTTCCATTAAAGCCCACGTTTTTATTTATGTTTTGCGCTTAAAGCCCCAATGAACCTTAATATTATTTTGCGCTTTTGCTTTTGATAACACTGGAGATATAATTACTTTGTTTTTTGTACCATGCAGGCTCAAGATAACATCATGAACCTTCCATTATCAAACGGTTGGGGAGAAAAGCATAGGCTTTTCGTGAAGTGGAAATATATTGAAGCCAAGGTATCTTGTGATTCTCTTTCTTTTGTTTACTAGATAATTTCCTAGTTTTTAGTATCCATATCAAACAAGAAGAGGTAGCAAAATCACAGGTCAAAGTGTTCCTTGATTTTACTTATTCAAAAGAATGAAGACTCCTGCAGAACAAAAGTTTTCCTCGATAGCATACAACATTGTTCTGAGTGATCCATGCGAGGATGGCATTGGATTTGGCAATAAGTCTACTGAGCATAAAGATTAGTGTGCTCAGTCTAGAATTATCATTCAGGAACATGCAAATAGCTTGGTTGTCCTGTATGTATTAAGAAACAGGTGTAAATATAGAAATAAGGACCTCTTAGAGTATTTCCTTCTCCTGTGAGAGTGATGTTTATGTGTTACTTGCTAGGTATGGAAAGATGGTTGCTATTTGATGATCACCTTATTTTATAGTGTCATTAGCTTATGAATTATCCTAACTACTTTTACCAACCGTCATCACCGTATGAATATATAGAGAAATGTTCAAGCTTTGTCTATTCATTAGCCAATATGCTATTTTATCAGAGATAAAAATACACAGGACCAGAAAACACACTGGAAAATGACCTACATCTGAATTTTAGGGTCTATGAAAATAGTGGTGCAGATGTCAATGTCATGTAATCCACCAAAACTTCATGCCGCGGAATCATGTGTCATACCTTTTCGTTCAATCAAGTTGACCAGGGTCGTCTGAGAGGATGTAATGGACAGAGGTGCTTACCTATGTTAAGAACGGACTTTTCTGTAGTTGTATTTCTCTCCTCAATATCCCGATGCTTCGTAGGTGGCTGATTTTATAACCCTGCAGCATGCTCTTAAAATTTGACATGGTATTATGGGTCTGAAAATCATGTTTTTGCTGTGAACAACCTTGCAGCTAATCAATAGTGTACATTTTGTTGGCTACCTCGATTTGTAAGTGAAAGTTCCATTTAAACTGATGTTCAAGTGCGGTCTTTGACACTTTTTAAGGCTGAATACTAATAAGTTTCTTCAGTTGAAACAACCTAAAATCCTCTTAATTATGCCATGGAATGAGTATTTATAGCATAAAGCAATGATGATTCTTCAACATTTCCCTGCTATAGCATGAAAACTTTTGACTCGACTCCATTTTCACTGTTTTGATAAAATTTTCAACAAAATTTAAGGGGTTTTGGAGACCAAGAATGAGAGGATCAAGTCAGATGTAGTTTTTAAAGTTTTTGTGCTATTTAATTGATTCTATCTGACTAGAAACCCTTTCTTATCCTATGGAGACATTGAGGGGCTCTTTGTTTTTTTGAGTTGTTTGTTCTACTGAAAACCCTGCATCTTCAATCAGCGAAATTTTTTTTCAATCAAGAGAAGGTGATAGCTCTCAATACTCACCGAGTGGTGATGCTAGAAAAATTTGTCTGTTTGAAAATTTGGCATATTACTACTTCAAAATCCACGTATTCATGCTGGTCTTTACAAAGTTTCTGCAGCTTTTATGCCTTCTAAAGCTATTGTCTGATTCTCACTTCAAGTTGATGCACGACACATAAAATTCTGTGTAGGCTGCAGCATACTATTATCATGGTCTAATCCTCGATGAAGGAAACACAGAAAAATCTCATGGAATGGCGGTAGCTGCCCTACAAGCAGCAGATGAGTATCTGAAAGAAAGTAAGAAGGCGTGTGAAGCTTTCAATGCAGCCATTCCTCTCTCCAGGTAAACTTTGGACAATCCATTTATCATTTTCTCCCCTTCATTACTCGCCAACTATATTTCTTTATTTTTCTTGCTTTGCAGTTCCAGAGCTTATATTGGAAAAGAAAAAAGGGGGAAAAGTACTTGTAGCTCTGCTACAGATTAATTTTGAAACCAAATCTATAATAGAGACCACAGTTATTAAGAACATTGGGATAAGTCTTCTTTAGCTATCAAATTTGATTAGAAAATAACTCTTCCAATCAGATAGGTTTAGTTCCAAGTTTCACTTATGGATAGAACAGATCTTCAGTTTTGCTTCACCCTAGGACTTCCAACTGATGTCCTGCGTTTGGTCTTGTTATCCATCAGATTGTTTATCTCTCTTTCTTATCCATAGTGTTTCCATCATTTTTGGAACAATCTTTGGGCTTACATCGTCTTCAACAGACCTCTAAAATATCACTTTAAATGATGATCAGATATCCGTGGATGTTGTTTCTCAAGCTAGTGTTTTTTAAATTTCGGTGTACCAATGTATGAATTATTCGCTTCTAGACTTAATTGGATGACTGTACCATGTAAACACTTATACTAACTTGTAGATCTGTTGTTTAATGCTCAAAAGTTGTCAGTTGTGGTTGTAGCATGCCATCATCACATTTTCCCCCCACCTTATCCTTTCTCTCCTGCCTCTGCCTGACATCCATTTGCTAATCCAGAAATCCTCCACTCTGGGGAACGATGAAGTATCTTGCCGAGAAAATCCCAAAGGACACTTCGAGCAAGGTGCGGATCAACAGGGATTTGTACTCTTATGAAAAGTAAGTTTTGTTTTTGTGGCTTTGCAGATATGATGACACTAGGATGCAAAATCTCTTATCTGAAGTAGATTGCTAAAGAGTTCGATACGGTTTCAAGGGACACCATGCTTTCCTTGTATTTATTTTGAATTTGAATCGAAATATTACAAGATTGCTTCTCGACTTTGATGGGGTATGTAATAGTAAGGGAAAGCTGTGATGCTACACCACCAACTAAACCAACCCCTTTGAGCCAAAAATAAGAATTAAAAATAATAAATAATAGACTAAACCATCTCCACCCACTTAAAAAAAAAGATAAAAATAGAGGGTAATGATAACCAATTACAGAAATGGAATGAGTGTGGGATATCATAGCTTCTGGTGAAGTTTTAAATGCAATAATCAACACATGTTTTAAGGTTAATCAATGTCCAATATAGAGTTCCCATGCTGGAAAAATACTTATATCTGAAGAGGATTGCTGTAGGATCATGGAGACAGCCCCAACGCTGCCAGATTTTGCATTGGCTCTCAAACCTGATGAATATCAGCTTCCTCATGTGGATGCATCTTGGGATGATGAAACTTACAGGAAGGGGACAGTTTAAATGCAAAAAAACTCAAAGGATGACTTATTTGACTCATCAGATTTCAGATTCTGGAAAATCGAGGCTGGTCATAAATGCAGGATGACTGTCGTCACATTTCCAAGATATCCAACTCATGCTATTCGCTGAAGGTCCCCTCTTTGCTGCACCTCTAGTTGAATGTGATCCCTATTTCTTTATCTTTATTCCTTTTTCCTATCAGATGTATAGTGAACCCTGTGAGTTCTGTACAAGTAGCTTTGCTTTCGTTTGTAATCTTTGATCTACAGGAAAAGGGATGTATTCCTTTGCCAGCCAACCAAATAATTTCTAGTTCTACTTGTCCAACATGAAGCCAGAACAATCGTGCAAGTTGTCTCGTTTGAAAGAAAATGTTCATCTATAAATTCCACAATGTGTGTGTATGAAGAAGCTTATTAGCTAAAGAATCTCTGTATCTGTATTTTCGGTTCCAATTTCTGGCTTGCAAGTGTATAAAATGCAAACTGCTCTCTGGAAACTATTCAAATGCTAGATTTCTTTGGCAATGAGCCTTTAATGAGTACTTCAGCTCTTGAAGTACTAGAAATTTTTCATACTATGCTTGAAACTAGTGTAAGCAAGAGATGGGAAGAGGAAGGGAGAGTTGAGAAGTCACTTTTCTTCCATGTTGGGTTTCTTTGGCGACGACTCTTAGTGGAGAATGCACGAGCTCTTGCAGAAACTAGAAATGTTTCATCCTGTGTTTGGAAACGAGTGGACATATATCGCTGAGGGTGAAGTGATATGCCCATTTTGATTTCTTTCCATTTCCAGTAGCCCTTTATGCATTTTTAAGGGAAAAATGACCCTCTTAGCAGCTCTGAATTCCAGAATTATTTATGACTCTTTACCTTAATTTCTCTTTCACTGCAAGTGTATGGCAAAATATACTGCTGGTTCTCTGAGGGCTGGTAAGCAACAAGTATATCTTGTTCAGACTTCAGAGCCCTTGTTGCATTTGAGTGATTCAGAGTTGAAGTACCACCTTATAAATTGCTGAAAAAGTTTTTGCTCAAAGGCTGATGATTTGACAGTAAAACCATCCTAAAAATCCAGTTGCTTCAAGGGATGTAGAGGAATTCAAAGAAAGTTATGGAAGAAAAGAGAGTGCAGTACATAAGGGTGATAAATATTCCCTTCAAATGGCACCAGTACGTTGGGAACCCAGCAACTTATCAGGTCTTATGAAAACATCAATTCTTTTACAATTATTTCTCAGAAATGACTAGACCTTACCACCATCTTAACAAATTCTACAAAATATATATAATGAATGAACAGTGAAAAGACAAAACAAAAGGGAGTACAGAAGGTAGCATTGGTGACATTGCACCTTTTTGTACCGATTCCTTTTTCATCAAGGTCCATTAGGAGTTTTAAGGTCAAAACTCAGAATTCTGCAGAGCCGGGCGTTCGAGGGAAAGGTATTGCATCTCTGATATTGTCTATTCCGGTCGCAAATTGAACAAGCCTTTCAAAGCCTAATCCAAATCCAGCATGAGGAACTACAACATAAGAAAAGGAGATGTCCAATAAAAAATCTTACCTCGAATATGATGAAAATCTGGATACAGATATATTATTTCCAGCATTTTACAATAAAGGTATTGCAGGCAGGATAACTACTTGAAGGCAAGTCGAAGCCAAATTTAATTTAGCAATATGAATGTTGGTTCTAGAATAAGGTGCTTGCAGTAAATGCATAAATTCTTGAACTTTATGATGACAAATTCAAGCAAGTAAACACTGAATTTATTTAACACACTCACTCACCTGAACCATAACGTCGCAGATCAAGATACCACCAAAAGCTTTCTTTGTTAAGGTTCAAGTAATCCAAACGTTCTTCTAGGTATTCAAGGCGTTCCTCTCTTTGACTTCCACCAATAAGTTCCCCAACCTGAAGAAGAAAACAACCTTGAGTCATTGAGCTAGGACAATATTATACGTCAGACCTGTCCATCAATTCAACTGGTTCAACTTCATCAAATAAAGGGAATCTGGAGCTCTAAGTCACCTATAAACAACAATAAACAATCTGGAATGCATCGCAAGAGAAGAATATTAGTGGGTTTCTGGCAATCCCAACCAGTAAGACATTGACTTTGCTCATGACTCAGATTCATACATGAGCATTTCAAGCTATGAATATATTATTGGGTTTGGCATGAATGCCGATCTCATGATAGTGGGTGGGGGTGGGGAGATGGTATCCATGACATCCTTTAAATGTAGGATTCCATGTCTCATAGTTCATAGATGATACAAATAGGAAATAGCTACGCGTAAAAGAGGTGGTTTATCTGATGTGGGATGTCTATTTTAGTGTAAATGAATAATAACTAATGAAAAAACAATTTACTTTACATTTGTTCGGTTTGTAAAAGAAAAAATAGCCATGACAAGTAAAGAATTGACTAAGTTTATGGACTCTACCCGAGGCACCAACATATCCATGGCTGCAACAGTCTTTCCATCATCATTCTGCCGCATGTAAAATGCCTTAATGTCCTGAAAATATGGAACGCCGTCAATCATCTAAAGTCCCTACAGCTTCCATAATAAATGCAGATAGGAAATTAAACCTTCGGATAGTCTCTAATAATTACTGGACAACCACCAAAAGCCTCCTCCGTGATATATCGTTCATGCTCACTTTGCAAATCACATCCCCATTTCACCTACCATATGCAGAAGCAGCCATTACAATCTAAGGAAAAGCAACGGAACTATGGATGGAGAGAGATCGGCCAAAAGTTGCATGTCAGAAAACATGCAAATAAAGCACACCTACTGGGAAATCAAACTTCTTTTTTGCTTTTAATAGAAGTTCAACTGCATCCGTGTAAGTCAACTGCACAAAGTTCTTCTCAACAACATCCTGTGGAGCATATGATCAACAATGAGACCAACTATTAGGTGCACAATTAAGACCTTTAACATTCTGGAAACCAAGTTGAAAAGACAAAACATCAAATTTGCAGAAATTCATACGGTAAGTCTATTAATGATCCCTTTCTCAATCCAAGTGTTGAAAAAATCCATATCTTCTTTGCAATTCTCCAACACATATTGTACCTTCCAAGCAAAGTTACGTCAATGCAGAAGTTAAGTTGCAAGAACAAAGTAATAAATAAGCACTAGGGAACAGCGAGATATGAAAGGTAACATACTACATACTGGAGATAGGCAGTAGCACAGGCCATGTCATCATCCAAGTCCGCAAAAGCTAGTTCTGGTTCAATCATCTTACACAATAGAACTCAAGTGTCAACATTTTATTGGCTTCTGTCCATATATATGGAAAGAAATGTAAAAGAAGTTCCACAACATGTTATCAGTTTTATTGTATAAGCTTACCCAAAATTCAGCTAAGTGTCTAGAAGTGTTAGAATTTTCTGCTCTGAATGTGGGGCCAAAGGTATAGATCTGAAAACAGATTAGACGACATTGTTAGAATTTGAAAGAATGACTACAAAAGCATGAAGGATTCTGTGACCAAAAGATTAAGTTTTGAAAAATGGCTACAAGCCAGAGAAGGCAGTATGAGACGAAACTGAAAAGTGAGAGGAGACTCTACATCGGAGAGCGCAGTAGCATATGTTTCACCATTGAGTTGCCCAGACACTGTTAAATATGCTCGTTTCCCAAAGAAGTCCTGTAACACAAAGGTGCAATTTGCAAGAATTAACCAGACAGTTATTACAGGATTCCATCATCAAACGCTTGCATCTATTAACTTTCATAATTTAAAAAGTTCATATTGCTTGTAAGGATTGAAACAGACTTAGAGCCTGTTTGGATGAACTTATAACTATGGCTTATAAGCCAAACACCATAAGTTATGATTTCTAACTTAGGGTTTTTGGCTTATTTTTGTTACTTTGGCTTAAACAAGTGTTCGAAGCACTTTCTTATTTTAATCCAAATACTAAAAAATTGCTTAACAGTTAATTTGGCTTGATAGCACCTAAAATATGCCGCCAATCCAAACAGGTTCTTAAACTGCCAGCTAATAGAATTCTCTCTAAAATGCGCAAAGCGCCGTGGTGGTTGATTTGACTTACTTGTGACCAGTCAACAGAACCAGATTCGGTAGCAGGAATAGCACTAACTGGTGAATCTCCACCTTCATTGGAGTTTGGAATCTGTCAGGTAAACAAAAATCTTACTCAAGGACGAGATATTTCATAAAAAGAATATAAGCCAAGTTCTACTTAGGTATTTGAATCTGACAAAGTATTGTTGGAATTTGGATGAATTAAAAAGAGTCAAATTAATGAGCATAGTTTGCAGAGTTACATGCAAGGAGCAAGAAAAACACTAATCAAGATGAAAGAGGCCAAGATAAATTAAACAATCAGAAATCATCTATATATCTAATACAAGACAAACAAAAGCATTATTTCCGCAAGACTGCAAGTAGACTAAGCTTGTGTTAACAGTCTAAACAACAATATGACAATGTAAAGTTACATGATGTAGAATTTCGGTATTTCAATGCATCATCCTCTTAGTCCTCAACCACGTTCAGAGGTTTGTCATTTGTTTCTCTTTTTCCTCCATTTCTTAGTTCTTAGAAGAGGTGATGAATGTGAAGAGAGATGGCACAAACGGTGCTTGAACACCAATTGGGAATTTTGGAAAAGACCAGATAGACGATGTAACATATTAAATTAACAATACATACCAATGTAGTCACACTGAATTGCTCACCAGCTCCTTCACAATCAGAAGCAGTGATTATTGGACTTGAGACCCAAACAAAGCCATTTTCTTGGAAAAACTTGTGTGTAGCATAGGCCAAAGCATTCCTCACCCTTGAAACCTAAAAGAAGCTGACTTGTCAAATCAGGGACTGGAAAAGATGAGGAAATCCGCTTAGAATAGAAATTTACATGCAGAGAAACAGAGAAATCTACCAAACACAGGAAACGCAAAGGCTTCTAAGCATGCAATTTTTAACTCCCAAAGAATTTGCATACCATGTGTGATTTCAATAGTCAAACTAATCACCCTTCACATTAAGTTTAATGCTGTAAATAGAAGACAAATTACCCTTTCAAAATCCGAAACCTATTGTGGTTTCATTACCAACATCAGTGCTATCCACCTACCCTGTACTAGCTTCTCAACAAATGTTGAGTTCTACCTGGTAGTATATCAATAATTTAAATTTCCACCATAAGGGGCTTTAGACAATGTAAGTTAATAGGTAAAACAGAGAATCAGTATTACTTGCCTCAGAAAAGGACAAACTAGACAAGAACCATGAGAATTTTAAGAACTAGAAGAATAGCTTCCCTATGTGATATATTTGCGCACTGTCTATTGTAACTACAATTCCGTTCCACATCATTATTGGACTGTGATCCAGAGAAATGTTTACCTCTTTGGTATTATATGAGATCTGAAACTGATGGCTATACAGATTAGGGAATAAGGATGAAGGGACTGAACAGAAAGGTAGTTCGGCTCTAGCATCAACTGATCACAGGCTGCTGCGGCAACCATAAAAATAATATTAATCATGAAAAATGGATGTAAAGAAAGTAATTATTTTCTTCTTTCGTAAATACATTACAGTCAAGAAGCTAAGTTTTCTTATAATAGGGAATTGATTTGTAAGTATTTCAAATAGAAAATGGTATATCAATGACCACATGGAGGCAAGGCATACAAACAAACTTATTATACGGACGACCAAGTAAAAGACTTCCTAATTAGATGCAATTAACATCATTTTCCTACCAAACTACATGAATATTCCAATACATCCCAAGAGAATACAGGTAAAACAAAATGAAAAAATTGAAAACTAGAAATGACAAAGTGCAACTATCCCAACTCATACCGCACCAAAAGTGTTCGTTCGAGGGCGAAGGTGAGCCTTTGTTCTCAAGAATTCTCTGCTGACCCTTTTCTTCTGGATTGGGAAAGAAGGATCACTTTTACCGACCTGAGAGCACACAAACATGAGCAAACCCACTGATTAAATGACCAGTGTCCCTAGGTATGTTATTGTCATAACATAAGCAACAATTAGATAAACATGAGACTACACAAACACTCCAATATTCTGACTGTAAATGGCACTACGTGGGCAAGATAAACATGCTTCTTGAAATTTTTCTAAATGGAGCTGCTAAAGCGTCCTTATAGATTCTGTTATTTCTTCCCAACAAATTTGGCTCATTTTATAGTTAGATAATGAAGGATTGACAGGAAATTAGTTCCAGGCTTTAAAAATTCTCAATGTTGGTAAAAGAAAGTGCTAACTATGGTATCATATTCACATTCATAATTTGGTAGCTCAAGATACACCCCCCGTCCCCCTTCTCTCTATACCATTCTCTATGTTGAACTGTTATATCTGTTTAGGGAGTTATCTTATTCCAAGCTAGTATAGGAAAGAATTTGGACCACCATAACAATCCCCCTCAACCCTATCAATAGTTAATGTTCAACAAGCTATAAATAAATCGTTGGAGTTCATATCTGATCAGAGTAGTTATTAGCTAAGGGCAAAAAATTGCAGCAGTATTGGATTCTTGGTGAAACATTCAAGTAGGCACGAAATAAAATATCATCACTCTACTCACTCGCGGAGTCTCGAGGTCTTCTCAATAATTAATGCACATGTAGTGATTTATAATAACAATGCAATAAACAGTTACAACTTCTAAAATAACAATATGGATAAGCTTATTTGGCAGCAGACGATGCATTTATATACATGTGTATAGTTCCTATTAGGATTTTATAATCTAGTTGCTACTCATTTCCTCTCCTCAGAAAGGAAAAAAAAAAACTAAGCCAAGAATTCCTTGTCATAGGTAGATACTCTTTAAGGATTGTTATCAAAGAAAACAAAAATACTCTTAGAAGTAAGGATGTTTAACCACACTCATAAGCTTAGGCATTGAATAGACGAAATTGACAAAGTCCTTACCACTACAAGCTTCTGAACCTTCAATTCTATTTTCTGCTTTGACCCTTGGCTGCTGACTATAGTACCTTCAATACATACTGATGCACCAGTTGAAATTAAGCCATTCTCCACCTATAAGAAATGTATGGAACAAAGTAAACGAGCATTAGAGATGAAACAAGCAGGTCAACCAAGTCAGATACCAAGTTGAAAACCCCATGAAATTGAATCTAAGTCTATGACTATGATTTTTCTCGAGTTAGGGAGAGACAACTGAATATTGGACCCTTAAATGTTATCTTCATAAGTAAGAGCAAAATATAAAGAAAACAATATGTAAGATATTTACATCCATATTTTTTCATGATCTCAAGTTTTATTGGGTGCAATCTGGAACTAGCATACACAGAAAAATATCTAGACCAGAGACAAGAAGTAATCAGCACATGCATCCACAACCATGTGCCACCTTATCAGGAGTACCTGTCGAACCACATAAAGCAAAATAGTACCCAAGAAAACACAGGCATGACACCTTCTTAACCTGCTTTCAATCACATTAAAACTAGAAATTCCCAAGAATGGTTATCCAAGGGGCATAACGTGTGGTTTGACACACAGTGAAACAATCCAAAAGTGACTTTCTAAATGCATGCTTGTACCGTGACAAATGTTTAGGTGTGAGTTAGCTAACTCGTGTCTTCAGAAAGACCTTTCCTTCAACATTGGAACCCTAATACTTACACCAATCAGTAAAAGTAATCACCCTTTCCTGAGGAGCAAACTAAACTTGTTTTGTTTCTTTTTCAAATATAAATCAGTATACGAAACTCTACAAATATCAAAATGTACCTACAAAATATATGGATATGAGCTTATGACAATAGTAATCAGCACAAAATGTAGAGTAATGTAGTTTCTGACAACTTTAAGCATGCTGGTCACTCACTCAGTAAGCTATAAACAAACGGTCAGTACCTGAGCATAACCCTCAGCATCAGAAGCCATAACACATTGCATATTTGAAAGACAAGAACCATCATTAATCTGCACATTAGACAAAACAGCCAAAAAACTACAATCTCAAACCATTATACATAACCCCAAAATAGAAAAAAAAAACAACCCCCCAGTTGCAAGCTATTGACATTACATCGATAAATGTAACACTGCTCTGAGCCCTAACGGTGCGAACCCATCCTCTTACCACCAAAGTTTGGCCGAGACGGTCCAAACCTTCGTCAGGTCCTCCCTTTATGTCCGCAAGCCTTAACCTTTTCCGAAATTCCCTAACTTGTTCAGTTTTTACCCCCTCTTTTGTCTCAATATTATCAAATTTGGGTCTTTCAACTGCTTCTCCGGATGAAATAGCGGCGGAAACCACAGAGCAAAAGCTCCGTCGACGGCACAAGTAGGGTGCTGGATGCAGCTTTGGAGGGTACGATAAGTAGAAATTGGGGTTTAAGACTTTGACGGGTCTGCGGTAATGAGTAAAGAACCGGACGGCGTAGAAGGGTTTAAGGCGGAGAGTGGTGGCCGGAGACAGAGCACCAGCCATTTTTTCAGCTAAGTCTTTGAGTATTGCTACCAGTGCCAATGGTTTTTTACTGCCCCATATCTGCTCAGAATACAAACCCGGATTATATTTTTTGCAGGTTTTCGTTTAGGTGGTATATACTCCCATAACTTTTTGGAGGAGCGTAATGTTGATTTTAATCAATTATTTACCAGTAAGAAAGAAAATGATGTTTAGGTTAGGGGTGACAATAATACGAGTTTGGGTTAATTTTGAGCCGGTCATATTGGGTTAAAATAACAAATGAGTTAAGATTTAATTTAATTAAAAATTATTTGGATATAAATAGATTGAGAAATGAGTTATAATCCAATCTAACTTTTACTAAGTTTTAAGTATTTTTTTTTATATTTTAGTACTTAATTATATCATATTTTTCTTTATTATGGCCATATAAAACGTATCAAATTAAAAAAAATGTTTTAAAAATTGACAAGATATATCTCAACTCTATTCGAGTTGCATATCAATGGAATTTCAAATTGGTCGAATTGAGTTGAATTGAGATGGGTTGAGCTAGCTATTAAATAACCCACTCAAACTTCAACGAGTTGAACGAGTTAAGAGGGTGTTTGGATTAGTTAAAAGCTGATCAAATCTATTTTTAATCTCTTTTTAGCTTTTGAGAGTATTTGGCAAATCTTAAACTAGTTTAAAATAAGTTAAAAATAACTTAAAATAAGTAAAAAGATAGAAGTTGGTCTCCCACAACTTTTCTCTTTTTAGCTTAAAAGTTATTTATGTTTGACCTTATTTTATCGCTAATGTTTGCTTATATTTTCTATATTATTTTGCTCATATTTTTTTCTTTTATTTTTTTAATTGAATTTTTTTTCCTTGCTCTTTCTTTCTTCTTTTTTTTTTCCTTCTTGCTGTTTTTTCTTTTCTTCCATTTTTTTTCTTTTTCTTTGCTCTTTCTTTCCTTTTTTTTTTCTTCTAAATTATTTTTTTCTTATTTTATTTTTTTATAAATTATTTATGGTAAAGAAGAAATATAATCATTATTTATTACAAATATAACTAAAAAAACTATACGTCATGTATTTTATTAAAATTATATATTTTAAATATTAAAAATAACTTAGACATATAAATTAACTTATATAATCAATTTATATTGAAGATGAATTTAAATAAATTAATTCTAATTTAATCTAATTTAGAAACAAAATTTAGAATAATAATTAACATTTTATAATATGTAACAATTTAAGGGTATTTCAGATATTTTGATTAAAAAAAGTGTTTAACAGCACTTTGATACCAAACACATTAACAAATTTTTTTGCTTATTTTTAAAATAAATTTAACACTTTAAAAGTGCTTTTAAAGAACTTTTTTAAAACCACTTTTTTTCAACTAATCCAAACGACTCTAAGTCTAATTTCGCCACCTCTTGTTTAGTTCATCATAGAAATTTATAATAATATGTTCATAGAAAAAAGTTTAAATTACAAGGTGACTAGACTAAAAATTAGTATACTACATATAATATATATAAGAGGGAGTTCTCTTTTGCTATCAAATCAAACCATTCAAGACCACGTCGTCCTGGTGCTACAAAGGGCATTCTTGCCATTTTCCATCATGCTCTCTATATTGCTCCACCTTTTTGCCCCTTCACGTGGATGAGCACACGCATTGGTTCTTCCACCTTCCAGCTTCATGCTTTCATCTGCTCTGCAAATAAAGATTGTCGACCTCCCGTCGGATCAAAGGACCAACAGCTTTACGCTGCAAGCTGGTGCTATTTGTGAACATGGACTGAGTAACGTGTGAATTTTGACTCTTACCATATGTTATCACAGTACTATTACTAGTCAGAACCATAACAAAGAAAAGTTTAGTTCCGTCTTCTCATTTTGCTTTCGTTTTTGGTTTACTCATTTTTTTCTTTTGACATTGGGTTTGATACGAGTATTATTGGATTCCTTCGATCTTTTCTGACTTTCTCAATCTCTGGTATAAATATGAGATCATAAAATATTTTATTTTTATCAAATATATTGAATTTAAATCATATAAATAAAATTTTTAACAAAGATCTAAAATATTGTATTTTTATTAAATCATTTATATTTGAAAGACAGTGATTATTTTCATAAATCAAGTAGCAACTTTACTACTACTACTTTTTGGTATACATCAACTTTACACTTATATGCTTTTTGGCTTACTTAGTCAATGATTAAAATAATAAGTAACTCACTCCTAAATAATTTTAATATATAATAATAAAAAAATTCAAGCAAAGACTACTAAAATGTTATTTCAATCTATTCGTAAATCTTAAAAGGTTATTTAGTATAAAGTTTTTGAAACTCTTCATACATAATTTTAACAACAAAATTTTCTAAATGTGTGTACTTTGTAGATGCTTATATTCTTCATTAAGTGAAACAAAAAAATCAAATTTTGTTTATTTCTGGAAAAAATAAAAACCAAGTCCAATATGATAGGTTGGTTATTTTCCATTGATTCCATTTTACCGAGAAAATTTTTCGGGACTAATGGCGAATTGACGACGAACAACAATCAAGGGAAGGCTGAACACAATGGAAATGGAGGAAGGAGCAGTGGAAGAGGGTAAGAGGAGATGCAAAGCCCTCAAAAATCGAATTGAAACTTTTACAACTACTCAACAATCCTCATGGAAGACGACCCTTTTCAGGTTAATCAACTCTGAGCTATCTTTCCTTAACCGCCTTTCCCGCTCCAAGAACAGCTCATCTCTCAAACTCACCACCAACATTGGCTATCTCGAAGCAGTTGTCCACATTCTTCAACACCCATTAGTCACAGCAGTTTCACGGGTCTGCAAACCCATTTCGATATCGTCGAAATTGAGCGTTTATATCGATGGGATTTGCTCTTTCAATGGAAACCCAGTTTGGTTTATAGTGTCAGACAGAAACCCCAGGTATGTTTCTTGGGAAGATTCGGAGAAACTTAGGAATTGCAAGGGTTTGAGAAGCAAAATCCTAGAACTCTTGTTTGCTGCTTCAGAGTCTTCTGTTGCAGTGAGGCCTAGTTCTATTATCCTCTTTTTCTCAAATGGACTTCAAAGTTGCATTCTTGAGAAGCTTCGAGGGGAATTTGGAGCTACTGATTTGGGGTTTGGGTTTTGTGATTTTGATTGTGAGTTTTATGATGAATTAGAGGATGAGGATTGGGTAAGTGTACTGGGGAGATCTTTTGAAAGGGCGTGCATTTTGGAAATAAAGGTTGGTTCTTTTTCGTCTACTAGTGCAATTTCAGATTCTAGTAGAGATGTTAAATTGCAGGGTAAAGATGGTGAAACATTAACAGACCTTTCTGGGAGTTTGGGGAAGCTGCATAGTGATGATGCTAATAATGATGTAAATTTGGGTGATTCTTTCTGTGCTCTTGTATCAGCAATGAGGAGTTGGTCCAGTTTTGATGTTGAAGAAGCTGAATTGGTCAATTTGGATACAACAGCACTGGTTGCTATTGTGTCCGGGATTAGCAACGGAGGTATTGGTCGAATTCTGGCTACTCCGGAGAGTGAGTTGAGAAGTCGGTTCAAGGTCAATTATGGGTTCATGATTGGACAGGTGAGACCTTTTATGTTAAAATATAACCCTTTTGGTGTTTAAATTTGGAGGGGTTCTTTAATATTTATCGGTTCATTTAGATTTTGTTAATATTCGTTTGATTGCACTGTAAAGCTAACATACTTCAAAGACTCGTTGGAGTCTACTGGTTTTAAAGCCAGAGATGACTTACATGACGCTGGTTGATGCCTCTACAACGACTAATAACAAATTGAAAAGTCTCATGCCACATCATCCTATTGTTTGTGGTTTCACAAAAACCTGACTATTTGATTGGCAAAGCACCGAGAGTTTAAATTTGTAATGATATGCTATGTTTCTGCTTCAATTGATGGTCCATGCAATAATTTTACCTGAAATATATAACAAATTGCTAGTTTTGGTAATCCTTATTCTGGGAAGTCAAGAGTGTCACTCAAAGCACTAAAATTCGTAGTGAGTTGGAAATGATCAGACTGAAAGAAATCTTTTTATATATGAACTGTGAAGATTCATACACCACTGTACTTTTGCATTTGGCAAACATTGTGGTAAGATTCTTTTTGTTTATGTTGACTTGGCTTCCACCAGGTGAATTCTGAAATGAAGAAGCCAATTCACATGGAGCTGATGCCTTCTATATCGCAAAAAAGAGGCATAGTTTGTGAAAGTGTTCTTTCGGAATTTCAGGAGCTTGTTTCAATGTGTGGTGGACCCACTGAGAAGTCTAGAGCAGAGCACTTTCTGAAGTGTCTTAGGTGAACTTTTGATAAGTTACAATATGTTTCTTACAGCAAGTTTTCCTTTCCTACAACCTTCTTGCAATAATCGTCGGATGCAACAGTTGATACTATGCCAATCCCTCTCCCTTTTTACCTCCAGAAATGAAATAGGAAGAAAGATATGAATTGCTTGCCATCCTCTAATCCGCCTTTAAATTGTCCTACAAGATAAATGTGAAGAAGTATTGTTCGTCTTGCTATATGACTTCCAAAGTTTAGGTCCCTGTAAACTTTTGTTAGCTATTGTGCTGCATCATTAACATTATTCTTATTCATTATCTGTTATGGAATTTCATGTTCCTTTGATCAGTCTGTTACAACTGCTTAGTTCTTTTAAATCTGATGACAAAAGTAAAACTAACCTGAATCTCATGATGGTACATGGTAGTAAGCTAGCAACATTTGTACCTCAGACCTGTTGGTCAAGAAAAAGAATCTTTTATGCTTTGATAGGTTTATGAGCTCGCGTCGCATGTTCTCTCTCTCTGTCTTTTTTTCAATCAATTAATGGAAGGGAAGCGAATCAAATTTTATTCTTATTCAGACAGCAAAGATATTAATTTGAGGGCATAGATTGGAACAGTGACTGTTTTTTGACAAGGTCATAGTTACGTGGGCAATTAATGAAGTTGTCAAAGAGTTGCACTTGGATATTTTTCATTCTCCATGTGTCTATTGTGTAATTTTACTAGTAACTTGAATTCCATATGCTGATCATCTGATTAACTCTTAACAGGGTTGTGCCTGATTGCCCATCAGAACGGCTAATGAGCCTTCCAACAACGAGAAAACTTGCTTTAAAAAACAAGGTAGCTTTTGGGACTGGCGATTATTGGCATGCTCCTACTATAACTGCAAACATGGCATTTGTCAGAGCTGTTTCACAGACAGGAATGTCCCTGTTTACCATAGAGCATAGACCGCGAGCCTTGGTTGGTGATTAATTCCCTTTGCAATGGCATATTGAAAACAGATGTTGATCCTAATTCGAGGCTCCATTGGCTTAATATTACTGATAACTTTTTCTGTTAAAAGAGATGTTGTGATACCCAAATACGACGCATCATTTGGACTAGGAAATTGTGAAACATACTTGACTATTTTACACTTGTACATATCAGAGTAGCAGAAATGTCTTTATGGCCTTTTGTATGTTAGTTTGTGAGTATGATTCTTCTTAGGTTATAAAACATGGGACCTCAGTTGTCTTAATCTCATACTATCTGCAGTTAGTTCTTTCTTGATAAAAGGGTCAAGTAGCAACATATTTCTTACTCTATTTTGGAAGAACAAAGCTGAACACTAAATTTTCTACAATAAATCCGTTCATATTAAAGCTGCATAACCAAGTATTAAACAAACAGCCAATATTTGGATTATGAAGGTAAATGTAAGAGAATTCTCCTAAGGTCCATGAGTAACACACTGGGTAAAGATCCTGAAAATAAATACACAACAACTGAACTGCAAGTCTGAAGTAAATTCTACTAACAAATATTTTGAATACAATGCAGAAGCTTTTACAGC
>JAPFFP010000070.1:19337277-19347807 GCA_026153255.1 Solanum medicagineum
CACACATTATTCTTTTAGCAACAGAGACAGATAAGCTAACCATATTCATCAATTGGGGCGTCATAGTCATAACTTGTGGTAATGAAAGGACCACCTGCCGTCCTGCCAAAGTTTGTCCCACCATGGTACTATGAAGAAAAAAATTAATGTGAAAAGGTAAGATACAGAAAATTCCTTAACAAAATGTTCTTATATCAAACTAAATAAGAAATGATTTACTTATAGCTGATGGTGGGTTAACAAAAAATAATAGAATACCATGTAATAATTTTGCACGCTTCCTCCTTTTTGGAAAAAACGAGCCACAGAATAAGCAACATCTTCTACAGGCCTGTGAGGATCTCTAGCCCCAAATGTCTTGAACCTGATAAATTAATGCTCTTTTTGATGTTACAACTTCAGAATTGAATACACTTCATCACTTACTCTCAGATAGACCAAGAACTCATCAACAAGATGCCTTTTTGAACTAGTATTATTGAAATACACATATTTTGAATGCAAAATATTAAATGAGAGGGTAATCTCATCACTTACTCTCAGATAGACCAAGAACTCATCAACAAGATGCTTTTTTCAAATAGCATTATTGAAATAAACATATTCTGAATGCAAAATATTAAATGAGATGGTAATCTCAGCAATGAAAAGATGATCAAATTTTTCATGGCACAACATAGTCAAATGTAAATACACATTCTGTTAAAGAAACCTGTATAAATGCATGTTAGCTTATGAATTCAAAACAGAGAAATAGACTGAAAACACACCATCCTGGCCAGTTCTCTGTCCAAATTTTGGGCTTGTTTGGAGAGATTGGTTTAAATTGGTCACAGTAAAATGAATTGCATGTGTCAATCTGCAAAGGAAAAATAAGTTTTGATGATCTGAGTTGATCAGAATTCCCAAAACAACGTGTTAGCCTATCAAATTTTACTTATGGCTAGAAGCTACTTAAACAATAACAATTCAAGCTTACTTGAAAGTAGGTGATTAAGTGTTTAATTGTGTGACAAACTTGGGGCTATAAAGTATCTTTTTTTGATGATTTATTTTTCCTGCCACCAGCTCTTGCTCAACCACTCTCTCTCTTTAGAGTGTGTGGATGGCTAAGATCAGAAGCAAAGAAAATATTCTCACGCTAGATTACGAGATTGCACCCATGAAAGAAAATTTGAACTTGACAAGCAAACGTATTCCTCCTGTCCCAATAATGAATCATTCATCTAGACACCCTAAATCTACAATAGCTGGATAAAAGCTTCTCTGGACTCTGTCACATAAATGCATATGGACATGAAGCATCAAAACTTATTCGGCAAAATGTAACATGTTACTGGAAAGAGTAAAAAGGCCCATCCTAGAGCATGGAACAAGTTCTCACCACAGGATCAGGAGCATCATACTGCTGGCACATTATCCAAGGTACACCAGTATTTTGAGAAACAGCCATTTTAGCAGCCCATGAGGCATACCTTTTCCCTCCTTCTCCATATGCATTTTCATAGTAGCCGTACTCATTTTCTACCTGCAACAAAAGAGTTTGAGCAAGTAAAAACCTTCATCAACAAGATGCAGCGGCAAAAGGAAGGATAACAAGCATAATCTCATAAAAAACTCAAAACTAGTTGCAGAAGAGTTGTCCTGCAGTTGCATATCTTTCCTGAAAGTTACACTAGCAAGTCACAAGATACTCTCTCAGTTTTAATTTGTTTGTCTAGCCCATTGCAAAAAAGGATGTCTCTTTCCTCTTTTGGCAATCCTTTAATTCTAACTTTCCACATGACATATTTAAGACTGCAAGATTAAATGACATTTTGGTATATTATACATATACCTAATTTAAGACCAGACGATGCAAAAAGTTTCTTTACCTCCTCAAAATTTGTGCCAAGTCCAAACAACACAAACAAATAGAAACAGCGTGAGTATATAAATGCTTGATGAGGTAAGAAAATCTGCAGTTTGCATGTCTATCTTATATTTCCTAATGGTTCTTTGAATGGAATATCAGATAAACAGAGCTAAGTTGATTTAAAAGTACTGTAAAATCCAGTTTTAAATGTTCTGGAAGCAAATTAGATTGGAAGATGAACCAACAAACTATTTTGATGATTCTAGGATAAATAAAGCTTATTTGAATCCAATGATTCGAACTTATATTAAGATGTTGCGAGGACCAACAAAAAAAAAAAACAATGCATACTGAGAAGGGTTTTTGCCCAAATTTAACTTTCAGATTCCTAACTTGCCTGTGACAAGATGATTGGACCTCCTTGAGATGCAAATAGCCTCTCTTTCTTCATTAAGTTCACTATATATGTCATGAACTTCTGCATGTGATACTGAAATACCGAGCAGAAGATTGATCAAAAGGAATCCTTTCATAACAATAATGCAAAATTGGTTTAATAAAGTCGACATTCAAGAGATGGTTCTGTTATAGGCTAACCTTGAATGGTTCGCTATCAGTCCGAAAGGTGGTACCTGGCACATAATGCAGCCACACAGGAAGTCCACTGCATGATTAATGATCTGTTAGGATCTCTTTCCTGCTCTTTAATACTTCAAGGAGATGGAAAAAAAATTGCTAACGAAGTTCCTAAGATTTCATAAAATGTTGGTATACACTGTCTGGAAAGTCCAGTATTTACTTTGTACTATAAAGCTCTTTAGCAAGGATGCTAGCTACTAAACTAATTGGAATCTAGAGATCAACAAAAATGTCTCAAAACATACCCAAAGTTCCATTCTGCAGCAACAAATGGTCCAATTCGAAGAATCATATACATTCCAGCCTGCTGAACGATTTTGCAAAATTTGACTAGATTATACCTTCCTCCAAAGTAATACTGATAAGTTCTCCCAAGAAAGAACAAAAATATCAGTTCCAAATTTGACGATCCACTAAGAAAACTTCAATATTTAATTGAACTAGTCTTACATTGCCCGGAGAAGGTTCGTGACCATTCCAGAAAACATATGTTTCAATAACATCCACCCCTCCTTCTTTCGCCAATTGAACCAAACCAGGCCACATCTATTAATTCCCTCACCATTAGAGCAATTACAAATCACAAAAAAAAAAAATTCGAAGAACAATAACTTCGCATTATCAGTCGAGTAATTAACTAAATACATATGTTATTGAAGTAACGTAGTTACAGTAGAAACTCACGGCAGGGGCACTGCGAGGATAGTGAATAGAAGCGGAGATGAGCAGCTTCCTCTTGCCGTTAATGATCAACGACCGTCGATCGTAACTCACACTACCAGTAACAGTAGTAGTAACATTGGCAGCATCTGTAGCTGCTAACGACGACGACATTACTGTTATCCATATCGCCGTGGAGGCAAGGAAAACGAACTTGAAATTAGAGGAGAAACAACTCATTATCATCATTGCAGAGGCAAAAGCTAACTAGCTAAGCTGCTTAGATAAGTATTCAGATTCCGGCGAGAGCTGGCATTGGCCGATTGGTTTACCGGTGTTATTCACCGGAGAAGTCGCCGGAGTGAGACGAACGGGATATGCGGCAGAAAGAGCTTAAATCACGTTTATATAGGTGTGTTTAAAGCTCTGAGTTTAGCTTTCCTAACTTCAACAGGAGGATATTTTTTTTCAATTAATCATACGCACAATCTCATATGCGTAATGTACAACCTCCTTAATGATTGTTTAATAAGTTCCCCAATGTAAGAAAAACAACATTAACCGTCAGTTTGCCCACTAAACTTCTCCCGTAACTACTCACGTGCACTTTAATTGGTATTAAATTTGTGAATACAAAATTTATGATATTTTTGTAATTAAAAATAATTCACCTTTATATCACTTTGATAAATTGTATTTTATTTAAATACAAGACTAATTTTATTTTGTTTTAAAAATATTTAATATTAGAGATAAAATAATTAATTTTATTTTCATTTTATAAAATGGCAAGCAAATTGAGAAAAAAATTATTTTTGGTAACCTTGATAACTAATATGGGACAGATTTCGAAAGAAGTATATTAGTAATTATTTTGTTTTTTTCAATGGATCTTTTAATTTTTAAAAGTTTGATTTGAAATAAGTGGTTTTTTTAAATAAAACTAGAAAGATATTACTCCACTTATTTTTTCTCACAATTGCTCTTATCCAGTAAATGATGGACAAATTTTTAGGAAGTCTTTACAATTTTTCATGAATAAAAATAACTTTCTTAATAGAAGTACAAAAGGCTCAAAATCAAATAAAAAGAACAATTTTCTTAATGTACAATTGTTAGAATTTTTTAGCATAAATTATATTTTATATTTTTCTTAAAAAAATATATTTCTTAAAAATTATGATTAAATACATATTAAAACTTCATTAAAATTTATTTTTCAAAAATGCTTGAAAATTTATAGTTAAAAACTAGCTTAGCATCATAGGTGTATTAAGAATTTCTAGAAAATTGGTGCACCATTATAAAAAAGTGAATCTAAAATATAAATTTGAGTTGATTTGATCTTTAGGCTTTTACATTGAAGTTGTTTAATTTTTTAACCTCAACTAAAGAGGTAAACTTAATTATCATTGCATTATGTGATACTTCGAGTGTGGTTCATATATTTATATTTAAGTATTTTTTTTAAATGACAACAACTTATGATTTAGAAATGGAAGTATGATTTCTCGTGAACCCACGGACCCCACTCAGATACGCGTGCTTAGCATGAGGCATGCTCACCATTTGATTTGTATTGGTTTTCTTCTAAATGAGAATCGAATCAATTATTTTGACTTCTTTTAAACACAAGAATCAAATCAATTAAGTTAGTTTTATTGCTCCAGTTTTATTCATTTTTAAGGAACAATACATGCAATAAATTTATATTACTCTCCTTTTGAATTAGTTGTCATACTTTATTTTTTGATGATCAAACTGTATACTCTTAATAAATATTTTAAAATATTTTTTTATTAAATTAATATGGTTAAAATTATAATTTATAGACTTTTTGTATAGTCTTTAAATATTTATATTTTAATGATTAGATATTAGGTTTGATTTGATTCAATAAAACATCAAAATTAATGAGTTACTCCTAATAATAGTTAAAAATTGTTATTTCTCTATCAAACATTTTTTAAAATAAAATAAAATAGAGACTGTGGATCCTATTATTGAGGATAAAAGGATAGGTAGGTACCCACCAAGAAAGAATTAACCAAAGTTGGTACTCTGTCATAATCATTCAATATCCAAAAATCGATAATCACTGATATTTAACATAATTTATTATTTATTTTATTTCTATGATTAAAAAATTAACATTCAAATATAATAATAAAAGCTGATACGTAAAAAGTTTTGATTTTTTTATTTAGAATCATACATTATTTGATTTTTGATATATAAGTCACTTAAATTTGTATAAAATTGAATAAGTAGACGCACATCATATATGTCATATACGAATTGATTTATGTCAATGTTACACGAAATATCATGCAGAATATGTATATTTACTCATTCAATTTTATATAAATTTAAATATATATCTTCTGCATGTAATCTAAAAAGTAAGGATGACAAATATCACAAAAATTAAATTAAAAATATGCTCATACTATAATTTTCTATTATTTTAAGAAATTAGAAAGGTGGGGTGATTAAATGAGAAAACGTGTTGATGTCAAGATGGTGTTCGGTTGGCGGGAAAGAGGCACTGCCAATACTGTTGGCCAATTATCAGAATTGTCCAAATTCTCTTCATATTTCTCTTTTCCATCTTCACTGTTTTCAACGATCAATTTAGACGAATATAATGTTTTGAAAAATTGTATAATTTCTCCAGTTATATTTTATTCACTATATTTACTATTTAATTTTTAAAAAAGGTTAAAAAATTAAACACTTAATTATTAATTTATTATTAAATAATAATTATATATATTATTCAATAAGTATATTTTGCAAAATATTAAGTTATTATATTTAAGGAATGATATAATAAAATAAACATTCCATTAGTGACTTCTCACCTATGTCAAGAAAATATTATGTTGAATATAGGGATAATACACAAGTATTCCTTAAATTATGATCAAAATTACAATTACACACCTTAATCATATATGTATTCTTTAAAAATCATCTTAAATTAAAGTGTGTTGCTGTGATTTCAATGAGATATTTGTGTTAAGAAAATTTATAGAGAAATCGTATGCTTTGAGGCGTGAAAGATCAAGAATAATTGTCTTAACTTTCAAGAATAATTGTCTAAGTATTTTTTTAGGGATTAACAAGCAATGCTCTATCAGGATATAACAGAGCATAAAATATGTATGCAATTGAATTACGCTACATCAGGAGTTCACCGTATTTAGAGAGTTTTTAAGGAGTCCTTTCAGAAGATTCGCTCTTTTTCTTAACTGACACAACTATTTTATTTAAATTTTAAATAAACAAATTAGTTAAAAAATGAAAATAAATATTTATTTGATTCAAAGTCCAAGTCCAAATTATTTACATATATATCTATACATATATAAACTTTTACTCAATTATTTAAACTATATAGACTTCGCTTTAATTTAAGCTCAAGAAAGTCCTTCTTACAAACTATTCAACAATTTGCACATCATCCTCAAAACAATCTAAAGAATGTATTAAGAATAGAGAACAAAACAATTTTAAAAAATTAATATTTTTAAAATAATATAAATAAAAAATTAAGCATAATTATAATGGAGAAGCCTAGTAATATAAAATGGAAGAATTTAACAATGATGCAAACAAGCTGTAAGATACTCCTGAAATTACATAAGGCGGTGTTGGGAAGTGTGTAGGGAAGGAAAGGCCCACAGGAGATAGTTTCACAGGCACAGCTAAGACTGATCTGGTTTACTACAAAACTCGATGGGCTGGGAATGGTTCTATGTACGTGACACACCATAACTATCTGTCGTTTTTTCTATTTTTACCTTCAACCAGCTAGACAACTGGTGTAATCAACTCTGAATTTTTTTTTGAACTATTCTGAGTTGATTAATTTACATTCACGTTACAAAAATAAAATAATTTATATTAAAAAATTAAAATAATACTTGTCACTTTACCTTTATTTTTAGTGATAGCTAGCTTAGCCACTTATTGACATTGGTCCATAATATCTCGTTTCCATCGGAACTTTAAGAAATTGCCTTTATTTGTCAAACCCTATACAGTACTTGCATTTTGTTTCACCAGCTAGCAGCCCATCTCTTTTTGTGATTTGGACATTAAATTTGATTCAAAATTTTTTTTTGATATTCACATTAAATTGCATGCACTTTTGAATGTGAAGATGCATAGAGAGCCCTATATCACTGGTAAAAGGGGATGGTGTTTAATTTTTATATGGCTTAAAACAATTCTCATATCTTCGTTTATAATATGCTGCCTCTCTATATTTCACTTGTTTGATACTAAATCATCGTTAACTCATTCAAAAAATGAACATTTTATATAATTATATAAATATCACGACATATTTAAAATAAATTTATTTATACAAATATTATAACATATCCGGAACTTGAAACTGGGAGTAGCAATAGGTTTATGTGAAAGCAACACGAATTTGGGTTTGTCGGACAAGTTGTCTTTATGTCATTCAATTACAATACCACAATTCACTAGACAAGTAATAACGCAAAAGTCGAGACTGTTTCAGTATGTCCATTATTTATACTCTTTTTTTTTTTTTCAATCAAAACTTTAGGATGACAGAGCATTTATAACAAATTTTATATTCTTTAGAAAATAAAGATCACGAGTGCAGAGTCAGTCCCATTCTGCTCTGTTGCAGAAAGGAAAAAGGACATTTATGCTTGCCTCCAAAAAGTTACCACACTTGAACCAAATAATTAGTTTGGAAGATTATGATTATCCCCAACCCAGAGGGAATGCAGCCCATGCACCGGAATATTCCGGTATTTTCGACATTTTACAAAAGACAGTATATCTGAAAACTTATCAGACTTCAATAGATAAAAAAAATAAAATCTAGAATTTCAGAATCATAATGAACCAGTGCTAATAACGTTAAAGGTCTTGGGATTGAACCCATCAAGTCTACATTCTGAATTTGCTGCTACTATGTACTATGTGCCTGTCAATTTACTTACGACAAGGGATGACAGAATCAACAGAAAATATAGTTCAAGAAACAGAGGTGGTAGATATTTTAGCAAGACAAGTTGGGGTTGCTAATAAGCTCCCTTCACCTTTACTTGTAGGCTGTCGGTTCGAGTCAATGCATGAGAAAAATAGTGGGAGCTTCTAAGAAGGGAGTCGGGGACAAATAGGATTAAATGAGATTTGGTAAGAGTAAGTTAAGTAGTATTAAGAATCTTCATATGTAGCCAGCCAATCGAAGATATTGCCTCATCTTCTACAGGGAAGAGAGATGAATGAAGAGAAATTTTCCTTTTTACCTCCACAATTCAGTGCTTGCGAGAAGTAACAGTAGAACAATACAAATGTATGTCCATGTTTCATGTAGATCTTCGATTTCATTAAGAGTAGACATTATGGGTTTTCCCCCATCATACAAGATATGTTATATATGACAATTATTGTACTTTTACAAGAGCATTGGCTACACGGGAAGACAGATTAGAAAAGTCATTCAATTTCTATCTGTTGTGGGGTGTCCTCTGCTTGGTCGTCACTGGCCTCAATTTCTTCAGCAGTAACTCCTGAGGCCTCAACTGTTCTAGCAACCCATTCTTTCAGAGGATCTTCATTCAAATCAAGTCTTAGAAGCCCAGCAAATATTCCTCCCGCAAAGGCAACAGGTTCCTGCATATTAGGGGAAAGTTCCGTCATGAGAAAGCTGACAGAAGAAGTGTCTTCACATTGGATTTTCCAAGTAATTAGACACCTGATCATCATCCGTGACATCTAAAGAGACATGAATTTAAAGCATCAAATCTTGATGCGTAATCTTCTTTTTATTTTTCGTAACATCATATTGTCCAGCTTCACCACTACTTACTGTCACCCTTCCATGGAACAGTTTATACATGGATTTGTGCAACTAACTTCGATACTGGGCGGATTACAACACAATTTCTTTCATTTTTGATCTAGCAGAAAGTGGGAGGTGCCTTACCACACCAAAAAGGGGGTCCCTGATCATCTAAAATGACTGTAAATTCAACTTTAGAAAAAGTCAGTATGGGAGTGGGCTTCTAGAAACTTTTTTAGTATATCTTAACATGTTATTATCTCAACTTCTCAGCAGATGCACCTGTCAGATTTTGAAGGGATTGCTAAGATGAGAACTACATGAGATGGGAACAATGTCAACTCAATAAGCACTGCATCATCTCACATTAAAGAAAGGCTTTAGTAGCCAGAAGAAATACTTAAACAAAACTACTACACAAATGTCTCAGATTTTTCTGATCAAAGTTGAGCTTTCAGGAAAAAATTAAGTCTGAAATCAACATTAAAAAATTAATCTAACTTCTGCCTAAAATGATATGCCCATCAGGATTCTCATTCTACAGTTTCTAAAATTCCCAGCAGGGCCGGAGAGTTCAACAGTTTCTTTCATGGTTTTCGGTATACGTACTCTGCATTGTGTCTTCACCAGCAGCTCCTAATTTATATCAGGACTATAGAAACATATTGGAGATAGCTATAGTCTACATGCTACACTTCAATGCTCCATGCCCAAAAGCATATGAGTTACTCTTTCACCTTTTCTAAAGAGAATCCACAACATAAAATTGAATAGATCTTGAGTACCAGTAAATGGGATCATTGGTTCAACCCATGTAAACAACTTCTTGCAGAAATAAATGAAAGAGTACGTAAATGTGCTCCGGCTCTTTCTGGACCCAGTCCATTGCAGGAACTTAATTTACCAGCTTCCCTTTAACTAAATGAATTAGGTTACATTTCCATCATAAAGTTAATTGTCCACAACCTCAACTGCACGAGGCTCATTGCCAAATCTATAGCTTTTTAAATAGAAAACATCTTCTATATGAACTGAAGTATAGTAAATATTAGTTTTTACACACTCCTTCGACACCAACTCTAATCTTCGTCAGGTGGATCACCTATTCACCTTCATTCTCTAAGTCTGGCAGCCTGTTAACAACAGAAAGTAGTAGTATGAACAATCATTTCAGTGCAGTCCCTGGGCAAGGACTTCAATCCAGTAACCAAGCACACCAAGCCAAAGGTTTCTTTGTTGTTCAAAGGAGCGAAGCAATACACTAGTTCAGCAGCACATACCTCATCTTGGTAGCAACCACATGCTAAACCATGTGAAGTACTGCTAAATTGGAGAAGCATGTAACAAAAGTCAAGTAACCATGGTATTCTGGAGTTCCGAGTAGAAATGAACATAGATTGAACAGCTTACTAAGAATTTTGATACCCGCTTGGATAGTTCATCCTGCTATGTTGCATTAAGAATTATATAAAGCTAAACAGCCAGGATGAGATCACATATTCTGATTACAGAACATATTAACAGTAAGAACACCTTTCCT
>JAPFFP010000070.1:19347907-19362224 GCA_026153255.1 Solanum medicagineum
TTATATAAAGCTAAACAGCCAGGATGAGATCACATATTCTGATTACAGAACATATTAACAGTAAGAACACCTTTCCTCCACCCCACCCTTCGCACCCAAAACTATTGAGCTAAAGATAAGTAATGCCCGCCACTCACCAGGAAATATTAAACGTCCGTTAGGATTTAAAATTTACTCACTGGAGTGTCAATTTGCTCCTCTTACATTTCATTCTATTTCAAAAAAAGCGTGCTTCTTTACTTTCTTAAACTCTATAACAAGTCAAAACCACGTAAACAAATTGAAACGGTGGGAGTAACTGGCTTGAAGGATAATTTCTAAGAAGCAGATACGGTAGCAGTTTTATGAAATGATTTAACTAAAAACTTGTCTACATAATTGCAAAAGTCCCCCTTTTTTTTGTTGTGAATACATACAGCATCATTCCGTGCTCCTGGGCGGAACTGGAATTTTCATGATAACACTGACAAAAACTAAATATCGTTGAGATATCGAATTGAATCAACTACACCAAAACTTTCTCGATATATAGGTTTTAGGAAATTACCTTGAGAGCCTCCTTGAGAATGGGTTCCTGGATGGGATTGAAGAAAAAAGCATTGACCCGAAACCTTACATAACGCTTAGCAGATGCTGAGAAGGGTGACGTTCGGGAAGGTAACTGATTCCCAAGCACAGCAGATTTCCATTTTCTCTGTAGATGGAAAAGATAAATTTCAGTCAGCGGAATTAACAAAGAGCTAACGGTAACAGTACAATGGACAAGTGAGTGTGAAATTAACTAACTGTTGCACAAGAAGGTGATGCAGCATAATTCAGAACCATAGACATCTTCTTCAACTATGCAAGGCTTCTGCTTCTGCTTCTGCTTCTGCTTCTGCTTCGAGAAGGAGGTGTGGGTGAAAAAGGCGAAACGGGCAGGATAAATGCATCCGGGTTCAACCCGGGAAGATAGGGCCCAAAGTCGATACAGCCCAAAAGTGGACTTCGGCCTATTCTAATGGAAACGAGAAATGGACTGGTCTTGAATTTTTGGATCCAATAAGCACGGATGAACAAATGAAATCACCAAAAGTAAAGATTAAATTATGCGATTAAGCAAAGTATATTATTTAATTATTTATCATAGTTATAGTATTAAATAATGATTGTTCTCCACTAATATTTTGTTTGAATTATTAGGGTTCACTTTCGTATTTATACACTGTGAGCGAATTATACAAATAAATTTGCTATATTGTCAGCAAATTATACAAACAGATTTGTATATTGAAAGTGAATTATACAAACGGAGTTGTATATTGACAGCGAATCATATAAATGAAGTTATATTAACAGTGAATTAAGCAAATTGTACAAACTGATTTATATATTAGTGGTGAATTGTATAACAAAATTTCTATATTGGCAACGAAATGCACAAAAAAATATTCCTAACAAACAAAACTCTAGCTATAAAACGTAATTAGATACAGTATAGCTAAGAAGCATAATTAAGGTACTTGTTAAGCTATTTGTCATAATTAAAAGAGAAGCTAAACCCATGTCCAATGAAAGTAAAATAATTACTATTAAATATTCCTTTACAACTAATACCCCCAAACTATTCATGTTGAGAAATGAGATATGCGAGCCACTTTGTAACGATAGAAATATATGTGAGCAATTTTTTTCAATAGTACTGATATATGAGTCACTTATGATTTTTCATCAAATTACAAAATTTGAGAAGTATATCACACTCTTTTTTCTTTTAAATTTGACACATTGCTTATACAAGTGTCGAAATATGTGTGTCTAAATTTGACTTGCTTAGTTTGAATTTCAAATATATATGCTTGAGAATAAGAGTAGTACTATTTTTAGTTTGACTATGATTTTTCATCCCCAAGAATATTTTCAAAATTTCCCAACAACCCCACTTGATTTACTGAAGTTATTTCTCCTTCTACATGCACGTTTAAATGAGATCTACTTACTTGTTTCGTTGGTATTAGTATTATAATGGTATAATTTATTATAGAGAGTAAATTATCCTTTTTAACGCGTATTCAATCGCATCGATATGGCTCTAGGCATCTTTTTCATTTCCTTTTAGTTGTTTGGATTTATTATAACAGTAAACATATGTTAACTCTCAAATACTCCTACCTCTTTTCAAACTTAACGTGTCATTTTCTATTTTTTTTTTCCTTTCAAAATTTACTCTATTTCATGTCAAAAAACGTATATAGTAATTAATTATAAGTAACATATGATTTTTGAACCGTTTAAAAGTGACATAAATTTCAACAATCAATAGGAATGACTAGTTAAAACCACTAACAAAATTATATGGAAGTGTAAATAAGTGCCAGAAATCTAGGGTGGTTGTGCTGCCTCTCTGTCCCTATGTTGACTATTATAGTGCTCCTCTAGAGTACAATAAAATATTCCCTCCTTATTAACTTTGTTTTTAACCACATGGTAGTTCAACACCTCACCCATTAAGCAAGAGATTAGGGGTTCGATCCCCACTTTTGATGAATGAGAAAAACTTTGTGGCAAAGTTCCCTACCGCTTAGTGCGCTGACCGTGGAATGAAGGATTAGTCTCACGACTGCCGACTGTGGGAATACCTTGGAAAACAAAAAAAAAACTTTGTTTTAACTTTCGATAAAAATATCCCAAAATAAATACCGGTATTAATTTGGCAATTTTAAATCAAAGTTAACAATTATTTATGATTATATCCTTAGCAAATACTCCCACCGTCCAACTTTAGTTGGCTCCTAACTATTTTGAGATGTTCAATGATACTTGACCACTTTTTGATAATTTTCTTGTTTTTACTTATTTTACGCTTATTTAATACTACATCAGCATTTGCAATTTATTTTTCAATACTTTGAAATACTATAAGTCAAAATTAAATTTTCAAAGCCTAATAAATGATTAAATATACTAATCCCTCCATTTCAATACTCCATAAATAAAGTACTCCCACCATGCGTCACTCCCTTTTTTTTAAAAAGTTGAAAATTTCTGTTTCTTTTGAAAAATAAAAAGAAAGAGTAATTAAAAAATAATGTATCTGAAAGAAAATCTTAAAAATTTTATGTTGTGTAAGTTCTTAGTAGAGTTAAACATATTTAAAAGAATTATTTTAGTGGAAAATTAAAAAACTTAAAAAAATTTAAAATTATAATACATGTCTGTACTAACATTTTTGGCTCCATAATAGTTTTTAAATTTATGATGAATACTTGGAGTATTCCTTTAGAATTTTTAAAAAGAAAATTTTTTGCTCCATTTTTTTTTCAGTGGAGAACGTACAACATGTATTGAATATTGAAGCAATATCGGTGTCTTGTGCACTTATTGATTGTGGAAACTTTAAGGAAATTTTTTAGTTGACACAAATTTTTTAATTAGATTTAATTCATTCTAATTAATTAGATGACTTATATTAAATAGGAATAATTTAGTAAAATTATCTTCTTTTTTAATTTTCGTGCCAAATCAATGAGAGCCAACTAAAGTTAGATGGAGAGAGTAAAAGTAAATTGCTAAATTTTTGAGAAGAATCTACTCTCTCTGACTTTTTTTAGTTGGTCCCCCAAAAAATATTTAGTAAAAAGTTAATTTTATGACTACAAATTACATAAATATTTATTACCTATATTTTAAATAATATATTTTAAAAATCTTTCTTTCCTTTTTAAAATATGTATTTTATTTTTAATAAAATAATTTATGACTACAAATTACATAAATATCTATTACCTATATTACTCTTTTGTCTACCTTTACTTACTAATATTAATATTCAACAATACTTCCGTGATTTATGAAATTACAAAATAATTTTATATTTAATTTTTAATTTATTTTTATTATTAATTATACTTATTTTTTAATTACATTTTCTAAAATACAATATTTATCATATGTCGGGATTGTTCCTAACAGAAGGAAAAACTTGGGATGAAGATTAATGGGAAAGCCAGCGATGTTGACTAGTCCAAACCTCGAGCCTTTAAAAGCAACCAAGGTTGCAACACTTGGAGGAGAAGAGTATAGAAAATTGGGAAGGGAAAGAAACAAAGTCAAACTCAGTTAAAAAAAAAATATTTTATTTTGCATTTAAAATAAATATTGTTTTAACAAAAATTAACTCCTTAATTTAAGATAATAATAAAAAAAAATTATTTATTTTTAAAAACTTTATGTCAAATTAAAATTAGACGAATAAATTAAAAAGAAACTTAGGGAGTATCTCTTAAAATTGGGCTAAATTTTAATTTTTACTTGTCATTTTAACACATTAAAAAAAGATCATTATCTTTTCTTACGTTTTACCTTAACATTTATTATTTATTCGCAAGTTATTTTTTATAATTAATACTAGACATCTATTAATAAGAATAATATGATAAATAACAATGCCAGTAATTTTTTTTTTTTTATGTATGTTAAGTCCAAGAATAACATGTAAAGTAAATGAAGAGAATAAAATAGAAATACATTCAAAAGAGACATGATAATTTAACATGCTTCGATCAATTGATTTATTTATATACATATATAAATAGTAATATATAAAAAATTTATTTAAATACTAAAAATGAATACTATTTAATAATAAAGATAAAATAGACATAAAATGATAAATTATTCGTCGATCTTATAAATTATACTAGTATTATTAAACATATCAAAATAGTATTATTTCCAATACGAAAAATTAATGATATAAAGCAACATTTTCTGAGATCTGCGAAGAATAAAAATTGGAAAAAAGAATTCAGACTAAAGTACGATAAATCACAGCTAATTTGCATCTCAATCATTAAATTCTGACTTGCAAGGAGGAAAAAAACAGAAAGCAAATCCCAGTTGGGAAGAGATCTAGGCTGATTATTATCTAAACTTTAAAAAAGAGAATAAAAATCTGAACTAAGATCATTATAACTGAAAGAATAGTATCATATCTAACAACAAAAGAATGTGAAAAAATACTTTCTTTATTAACAGAACTAACTATGATTAGTTGACAATTTTTTTTTTTAGTTTTTGTCATTCTCTAAACAATAATGTGATGTGAAGTTCCTTTTTTTTTTTTTTGGGTACAAATGTGATATATATTCCCATTACTTAAGCTGCAAATAATACCTCAGACGTGGGTCTTACAGATCTTGAGTCAACGAACGCTTATTTGCCCTTCACACCACCCCTCTTTTGTTTGTTTCTCCCTTTAGTTAATTCCACTTACGATAATACTCCGTCGGTTTACATTTACTTAATTGATGTTAAATTACATGAATTTTGAGCAACATTTTAAGATGTATTTTTTCTTCATATTAATATGAGAAGGATTGCAAATTATATTTTTTATATAATTTTCAACCATCTGAATTTTAAATTTTTAAATATTAAATTTAATTACTTCAATTTAATTTTAAAGTTTAATTAAATTAACCTCAAAAAGCGAAATAATAATAAGTAAAAGTGAATAGTAATATTTATTTTCTATAGGCGGAACCAAAAATTTTAGTTTAAGAATTTTAGGTCATAATTATTTTTGCTTATTGCATTTTGGAAAAGTTATTTGTATGTAGTGAATGAGTTTTGAATACAAATACGTGATTTGAATCAAAGTTACCTAGTTGCCAACAATAGAGGCAATGACGAAGTGAAATCGTATGAGTTTTGAAATTTATGGTGATAGTTTTTAATTCAATGTTTGTATATATTTATTGAATGTATTAGTATAATTATCCTTTAAACAAAATCTATTTAATTCGACTACTAGCTTCGACCATGAATAGAGGTTGATAAAAAGTTTTCATCTTCAACTTGAAGTCTCATATTTGAATCTTGTATATGAAGTTGTTACTTAAATCAAGATTAGTTAAGTTCTAAGCACCGAAAATCAAGTGGGACCCAAAAAAAGAGGTTTGTCGTTAGACTTAGGCAAATAGTTATGAATGTCAACTTTCATTCAACTCTTTCCCCTTATCATTAGCAGATGGTTCATTCTCTCAGAGTCTCATAATTCCATCTGTAATGGAAAATTATTCAGAATATTTGGTGTTAATTATCATCACTCTGTTTTTTCTTATTTTCATCACCAAATACTACAAGAAGGCAAAATCCCAAAATGGAAATACAAAAAAATTCCCTCCCGGAAGAAGAGGCTGGCCAATTATTGGTGACAGCTTTAACTGGTATAATGCTGTTGCCAGTTCTCATCCTCCTTGTTTTGTTGAACAACAAGTTCAAAAGTAAGACTTCTTTTCTAAATCTTGAATTTGATCAAAACAAATCCTCTGTTTTTCTTTAATTAACATAAATTTTTCTAAATAGGTATGGGAAGATATTTTCATGTAGTTTACATGGAAAATGGGCTGTGGTATCAGTGGACCCTTTGTTTAACAAATTTGTAATGCAAAATGAAGGGAAATTATTCCAATCAAGTTATCCAAAATCTTTCAGGGATTTAGTTGGGAAAAATGGGGTGATCACAGCACAAGGAGAACAACAGAGGAAACTTCACTCCATTGCCTCTAATATGATGAGATTGGATAAACTTAAGTTCCATTTCTTGAATGATATACAAAGGGTTATTCAACAAACATTGAATAATTTTCAAGATAATCAGGTTATTCTTCTCCAAGATGTTTGTAGAAAGGTATGTTAATTATATAACCCCTTTCACACTCGTACCTGCTTTGGGTCCTCACTAATTTAGATTCGTGTTGCATAAGGCTCGTTAAAAGAAAGTTGCTACTAGCAATTTTTTCTATTCACAACCTCAAATTCGAGACTTCTGATTAAGGGTGTAAAGATTTTATCCTTCTTGTTTAGTGGAAATTACAAATATTGACTTAATTTTTCAGCTGGCAATTAATTTGATGGTTAATCAATTGCTGGGAGTGTCAAGTGAATCAGAAGTGAATGAGATGGCTCAGTTATTCTCAGATTTTGTGGATGGATGCCTCTCTGTTCCAATCAATATGGCTGGATTTGCTTACCATACTGCTATGAAGGTAAAAATAATTCATATTTTTAGGGTACGTTTGGTATGACTGAAAATATTTTCTGAAATTCGTTTTCTGGAATACAAGTTGGTTTTTGATGGTTGGTTCCCAAAAAATATTTTCCATGAAAAACTTTTTCTGGAAAGGGAAAATGGCTACCCTCGCTTTCGAATGGAAGTCATTTTTTCTTCATCACCATGCCTTCTAAGGTAACCATGGGGCAGATTAACCTAACGTTGATCGGATGAGCACCCTTCGTCAGATTTTTTTTTTAATATATAGGTTAAATATAGATATTTTGATATATATTGATTGTTGAATACCCTGATACAAAAATTGCTCGCTCATGTTCTAAAAGGATGAACACACTTGACGAAAATGCTGGCTCTGCCACTGAAGATAACTGTCATGATTTTTTTTTTTCGGGAGTAGAAATCCGATTCAAACATGTTTGCACATAAAATTTCAGAATTCAATTTCAAATTTCATAATGAAATATGGCCAAACACTAGTATTCCAAATAATGGTTTTCATTCACCAACTTATATAAATATAGTTTCTAAAATATGACTTATTTCAAAAAATGAATTAGTATTTTAGAAAATGTTTTTCATCGTACCAGATACTACAACATCAAATTTGCATATATATTTTTCTCCGTGGTAAACATATTTAGTTGTTGTAACTCTAGAAAATCATAGTAACTCAATCAATTGGTTGGTTATCTGGAGCATTCAATTCTCATCTTTGTAATCCTCTCCATTTTTTTTTTCTCAAAATGAAAAGATAGTTGTTGATCTTGAATTATTATGTAGGAATTGAATGTTTCCTTTTAAGATAATATATAGTTGAAAAGCCATAATAGAATTAATCATGAAGTGTATCTCATGTCTTATTATTAAAATTGATGAATAGGCAAGAGAGAATATTATAATAAAGATAAACAAGATAATTGAGAAACACAGAAGGAAAGCATCCAATGGGAATGGTGTGATTTATAGATTGCTGGAGGAAGAAAGCTTACCAGATGAGGCTGTTGCTGATTTCATTATAAACCTCTTATTTGCTGGCAATGAGACCACTGCTAAAACCATGGCATTTGCTGTTTACTTCTTGACTCAATGTCCCAAGGCCATGAAGCAACTACAGGTACATAATTGTATTTCTTTTATGACTCTATTATCTAGGTCAACTTTCATGCAACTCGACTAATTTCACGAGATACCTGCTACCTTCCACCAACAACAGGTACTAGGTAACCCTGTCCACCAAGGCTGAAACAGATGGAAGAATCGCCTAGTTATTTTGTCTCAGCTTAAATTTCGACATGAGATCTCATCACTCTCAACTTACTTTTTTTAAGTTATAGTGAAAAAAACAAATTAGCTAGATACAACAATAACAACATACCCAGTAGAATCCCACAAGTGTGGTCTGAGGAGGATAAAATATATGCAGACCTTACCACTATCTTACATAGATAGAGAGCCTGTTTAAGGAAACAAATGAGCTAAATAAAAATCCTAAAGTCAGTCATAAGAAATGCCATCGCTAGGAAGGAAACTACATGTCCTTTCATGGTTGTGTCCTTTCACTAGAGTAAATAAAGAATTTTATGATAATTATTTAGCGGAATAATATGACTGTCATTACATTATATTAAGCGTCAACAACAAATATGAGTATTTATAATCAATACTCTAGATAAATGCCGCTAACAACTTTAACGATTTTGAATGCAATGATAATAACTCAATTCATGCTAAAAAAAAATCTATTGAAACTAAATGTCTTTTTTATTGTAGTGTTCATTTATTATAAAATTGACAAACTGATTTATCTCCCTCCAAATATGTCTTAAGTATGGCCATTTTGACATGCAGGAAGCATGACAATCATTATATGTTGCATGTTCGAATGTAACACCATTATGAAAAGATTAAGTCATATACGTTGATAATATAAATAAATTTTATATTATCAGTGGAATTTAAGTATTGTTAACAAGTTATAGTATATTTTCAGGTTATACTTTATTAATTTTATATATTATTCGTGCACATAACTTGAACTCAAAAACTTTTCAAAACAAAGAAAGAAAAGTAAGCCAATTGCTTTTAATTTTTATCTTGTGTCCCTAAGGATAGGATGAGCAAGAAAGCTTTAGAAATGAGAAGGATAGCAACTTTAACAACGAGGAGATGCTCTCTTGGCAAGATTACAAAGCCATGAATTTTACTCAATGTGTAAGTTCTCTTCCTTCTTCTTTTAGGCTACGAGTTTAATCGACAGAATTTATAAATTTAAAATTCTAATTCTGCCAGGTAATTGATGAAAGTCTAAGGCTAGGAGGTATTGCAATATGGTTGATGAGAGAAGCCACAAACGATGTCGTATATGGAGGTATGTCTAGTTTTATCTAGCTCTATCCATAAAGAATTCCACATTTATTAAGTATTAAAAGTTGTTACTAGTATAGTGGAAGTATTGCATCAAATAAATGGAAACCTTCCGTCTTTAATGAGTTAAGCTTTTATCTAAAAAGTATTTTAAGCAATTTTATGTGATGTTTGACGCGCCAAGGTCTTGAGTAACTTAAACATAACTCATTTTTATATTAGGAATAAGACTGTGTACTCCTCAGTCTCTTCAGACTCACTTATAAAATTACACTGAATATATTATTTTTGTCACCCACTTTGTGTTTTTATGGTGAAGATTATGTAATCCCAAAAGGATGCTTTGTGGTTCCATTTCTCTCAGCAGTTCATCTAAATGAAAACATCTATGATGAACCTAGAATTTTCAATCCTTGGAGATGGATGAACCCTGAAAATCAGGTAATTAACCATTTAGCCTATATCATCAACCTTTTTTTTTTTTTTTTGCTGTGTTTGTAATTACATAAATCCATGTACTGATGAAATTATTTTCCTTTTTCTGAAATCATAATTTCAAAAATAGGAAAAAAGAAATTGGAGAGGCAGCCCATTTTTTGCCCCATTTGGAGGAGGGGGACGCTTTTGTCCTGGTGCTGAACTGGCTCGTCTTCAAATTGCACTATTTATTCATTACTTCGTCACTACTTATAGGTACGCACTTCATCTCATTGCTAAAGTTTCATACAGTTACTTAATATTTGTGTCTGTAAAAAATAAAAATTAGTCAGTATCTAATAAAATAGTTGAGGCGAGTGTAAATTGACTCAGACACGTCGATCGTAAAAAAGATGAAACGTCTTGCTAACAAATTGTTTGCTTACTAAATTTGTAGGTGGAAACAAGTCAAGGAAGATCGCATGTCATTCTTTCCATCTGCTCGTTTGGTCAATGGATTCCAGATACAATTAACCAGAAATTAAGTCTTGTCCCACACAATAATTAATATGCATTATTGCATTTAATTGATGTTTTTCAAATTCCAATTTGCAATTAATCATGTACGAGTACTCTACGTATTTGTTTGTTTATTTTCATTTTGGGATAAGTGCGTAATAAAATGTTATTATACTAATAAAAGTCGAATTTAATTAATTATCGACAGTGTGATGATTTCTTTGTAAGAAAGATTATTAAGGTCGTACACTGGTTCAAGTGATTCCATGTGAACAATATTTATGGTGAAAGTGAAGAGGAAACAAACTTCCAACAGCATCATGTGGCATGCCCAAACTTAGAGTTAAATTGTACTCCCTCCGTCTCAGTTTAGTTGTTCGGGTTATTAATTGTCTAAAATTATTTTGTTTGTCCATCTTTACTTGTCTATTATACTATTTTGTGATGTCCAATAATACTTGTCCACTTTATGAAATCAAGAGATAATTTTACACTTAATTTCTAATTTACCCTTATAATTAATTACAATCATTTTTCTATTACATTTTTCATGTTATTATACTTATTATATTCAAAAAGTGATTTACTAAAATTATTCTTATATTTACTTTTTAATTTTCGTGCCAAGTCAGATGAAGGGAGTAGTTGTCAATTTAAAGAGTCAAGAAACAATTAACCATTTTTTTCCCTAATTTTATCATTAGTAATTACTAAATTTTTTAAAAATACATATTTATTAAGATTAATTTAATCAAATTATATACCTTATTAATTTTTTTAAAAAAAGAATATGCCAACATAACAAAATTGGAAAGGAGGGAGTATAATTTAAATTAATGCAGACAATAAATGTATGAAGTTTGTTGCCATTTTGAGCAATAATTTTGTTTGTGTATTAAGTTCAGTTTAAATTAAGTTTCCAACCTTTAAAAAGAAAGAGGAGTATTGGAACTCTCATTAGTGTAAGGGTCACAAAATCAATTTATAAAACTTAATAAAAATATGATCCATCAAATATTTTGATCTGGCCAAATTTAATTTATCCTGGAGTTTTGCTGATTTGGGTTTAGTTTTAAAATAAAGGTAACAATTTTTAGGTAGTTCATGACATGGTAAAGTATGACAAAAGTTAAACATAAAATTGGTCAGCCTAGAAATGAACGAATTGATTCACTATAAGGGTAAACATAAATTATCAAAAGGAATTTTATTTATATTCAAGTAAATTTTAATAATATAATATTATTAAATAGACGATTATGTAGTTTTTTGATCCTTTAATAAATGTTTATTTAAAAAATAAAATTATCATTTCAATGTAAAAAATGTTCATGATTGTCCATTGCTTTCGACGGGTCCCTTGCATTAGTAGGCAAATTTGATCAGCAAAACATAAAATTATGATGAATTGGACATGGTAAAATATGACAAAAGTTAAACATAAAATTTAGTCTATGTAGAAATGAACGAATTGATTTAATTTAAGAGTAAACATAAAATCTCAAAGAAAATTTATTGATGTTCAAATTACATGTATGATCATGTAATTTCTTGATTCTCTCATACTTTTAGATTCAAAGAGTAAAATTATTATTTCAACGTCAAAAATATTCATAATGGTCAATAACTTTCGATGAGTTCCCTTGCATTACTATGCAAATTTGATCAACAAGATTAAAGATAATATTTCAAAATGCATTACGTTCTCAAAAACTTTTGTTCTTCTTTAACGTCAATTATTTTTAATAATTAATTTATTTATATAATGGACAGTTAAAATACAAACATATTTTTAATAAAATTATTTGGATTATCTAAATAAAATTTACTGTCTGGTCAGAATAGCTAAAGCAAAGGTGGAACAGAGAATAGACCCGATTTCGAAGAAATAAAGCCCTAATCATCTCCCAGTTAACAATCGGGATCTGCAGTTAGCAGCCATGGCTGGAAGAGAAGTTCGAGAATATACCAATCTCACCGACCCTAAAGGTACCTACATGCCCCGTAACTCGCATGCTGATGATTAACTTATTATATTTGTTGATTAGAGTTTCATTCAAACGAATTGCAGATAAGAAATGGGGTAAAGGAAAGGATAAAATTGATGACGAGGAAATAGCTTTCCATCGCATGGTTTCCAAGGTTAGAGATCACGCTTCTCCATTTTTATCTCATGATTTGTTTCTGCTAAGACATTTGATGTGGATTAATTTTCCACTGAAATATAGAACAAAAGGAATGCAAGATAAAAGGTTTTTAATTCATTACAACAACAACAACATACCCAGTGGTGGGATCTGGGGAAGGTAAAATGTGCACGTACCTTAACACTGCCTCGTACAGATAAATAGAGAGACTGTTTCTGATTGTCTCAAAAGAAAATCAAGTCTCAAAAGCAGAATATACTACATATGAAAAAGAAAACCGATTAAAGTGGGAAGGAAATAATAATATCATCATTATCATACCCAGTAAAATCCCACAAGTGGGGTCTGGGGAGGGTATAATGTACGCAGACCTTCCCACTACCTCATAGAGGTAGAGAGGCTGTTTCCTGAAACCCTCATCTCAAAACCCATAAGTAGAAAAAAGACTAGATATGCCATAAATAAAAACAATAAAGCAAGAGCGGGCGAGAGAAAGAACGTGAGGAAGAAAAAGAAAGGGAAGGCTACTAACGAAGAAATAAAAACGAGCAGTATGCAAATATAATAGTAATAAAATGCAATAATAATATATAAATACAATAGTAATGCAATAAAATGACAAATATAAGCCGGAAAAACAACAACACAAATATAAAGACACGACTAATCCTACTAACTTACTATATCACTAAGGTTTTTAGTTCACAAATGAAAAATTTTAGGGTATATGACAAGGAAGGTTTATTTATATGTCATAGTGGCATTGAGGAACGATTTACTCAAGTTAGAATGCCATAATTTTAATATCTGATGCTAGGTCGAAAAAGGAGGGGAATTGGGATCTTAATGGAGAGTATCCAATTCATGTATCACCCCTAGATGAACCTTTCTTCCATTGCCAACTTTGATGTTCATGTTCCGTGAGACCAATGTTCTAATATTTCTCCATAGTCCATACACTACTTCCATGTTAGTGCATCATTCATTCATGAGGCCATACTTATCCCATACAATATTTCTGCATAGAGTGTTGGATACTGCACCAGTTTCACATTATATCAAGTCTTTACCAAGATCACCTTTTCTTTTCACATGTGACAGTAAATGAATACAAGAGATCTTGTGGTAACTGGGTGAGAGTAATCAACCGAATAACATGTCTTGACTAAAGAGTGCTACTGTTGGATGGAGTTAAGTAGCAAAAAATGTCAAAAAAAGACGATCATACGGATATTGTGGATATATTATGGAAGAAATTTGCTCCAGCAACTGGCATTCAGCATAGAGGTCTTTGCTAGGATATATTGCTTATAATGCTTTTGCAGAAAAGTCTAGCGCTATCAACACCAAATTGGTAAAATTATAATTCATTCAAAGTCAAAATAACTTGTCCAAAAAAAAAACTTGTCCAAGAAACCCTTGAAAGTCTAAATGCAAGAAAGAAATCTAGATGTAGATTATATAACACAAGATTCTTCTTTAAATTAAGGGAGTGTTCTGATAACCTGCCCTGGCAGCGATCGTGGCGTTTCCTACTGGGTGCTTGATATGTCAGATGCAAGATGTTACTGGGGAACGTGGAGGTTACCTTCATGGAAGAGGCGGTATCAGCTCTTGCTCCCCTGGATCCATTTCAATTAATTTTCTTCTTCTTTTGGTGCCATCATTCATACATATAATAACGTGAGTTGTAGTCTTGAGCATTGTGTAAGTTTTGAAAATGCAGCCCTGGACAGCGATGACTTGCTGTATCTCAAGGAACAGATGGAAGCTGAGGAGGACGCAGAACGTCTTCTGCGGCGCACTGAAAAAC
>JAPFFP010000070.1:19368689-19400520 GCA_026153255.1 Solanum medicagineum
ACTTTTAAGATATCTGCAAGAGAACCCCCATCCATGTACTCTAGAGCTATGCTTATCTGCCCAGAATCTGGAGTATAAAATGCTCCATAGAATTCGACAAGACCTTGGTAACATGGTGCTTCACACAATGTCCTTATTTCAGTAAGTAGTTGCTGTCTTTTCTCCTAAAAAATGCAAGAGGAAATATTTCACTGAATAGAAAATTGGACATTTTCCTCTTTTCTTATGGCCAATCCCTTCTTAAATCTATGGTCACATGACATTCAGTCATCAACATGGATAAAACTTCTTTTAAGTTTTGAAATATGATTATGTATTGATACCACCCCCTTTAAACTTCATGACTGCATATGTTATGGTTTGCTACACTTAAATAGAAAATGTTTTTGTCCATTCACAAGGGGTGTTACTTCTAGAAATATTAGGAATTGGACAAAGAAAGCAAATATCAGAGGAAAACCACATTAGAGGTACTTCCTTCATGACAAAATTGCAGGAAAGATAGATAGAGTCAAACAAACATTAAAATGGAAATATAGAAACCTTCTCAAAAATATTGATCTTCTTCAAAGCAATAATCCTATGAGTAGGAATGTGAATTGCCCTCTGAACAACACTGCTGGCACCGGTACCAATAGCTCCAAATACCCTCATCTCATGGGAAGCACATCTATATGTCTTTTCACCATGATCTGTGTCATCAACAGGCCACTTTTGTAATCCCAGCTCATTGATATTGTATACTCCATATGATTGACTCAACAAATTCACAGTTCCAGCATCCGATAGCTTCATAAAATCTCCCTATATCAGTCCTCCCTCATATAAAACTCAGTTCACAACAACAAAATAAAGAAGAACTTACAGAGTATGAATCAAAAGGATCCGATGTAGATGCAGGGGAAAAACCCTTATCAGCATCAAACAAAGGCACAAGCTTCTTCTTCAATTCCTCCAGTCCAGCCATCACACACTGAAAAAAAATTCAACAACTACAAAGGCTCAATACCAAATTAGTTGGACATCAATTACACACCATGTGAACTGAATTTGCAAAAATGAGAGCAATATGAAGAAATATGAACCAAAAACCTAAAAGTAGGAGAAATTACAGAAACAAAAGCGCCTTAACACTTACAGATTACTTAGAACGAAATCAATTCAATGACACGGCCTTCATGGACGAACCAGTTCCATTTGATGAAGACGATCTGCTCCTTAGCTTCTTCTATGGTATAACAAAAGAAGCAGAAATTACAACAACAAATACAGAACGCAAGCAAGCAATCACCTGCTTAGATGATCAAAAGGTGCGAAGATGAAGATGGTGGATCGGTAGACGTTGGATTTGGAATACAAAATTAGGATATAAATAGAAAATTACCTAATTATATAAATATTCATACAAGTATATAATTTCAAATATATATAATAAATTAATTAATTTACAAACAAGTATAATGATGTTGTATTATTGTAGAAAATGTATGACAACTATATAATATAGCTTGTCAAAAGTAATAGAAAGTATACTCTAATTTATATAATATAGATTACTTATACATAAACTATACACTAGATATACATTATAGTACACTCAACAATTGAATACAACTTGACTATATATATAAAATATATGTTGACTATACATACCTCTATAGTGAATACATACCTCTATAGTGAATAACTATTTTTTGAATAATTACTTCGGCCAAATGTCCTTCTACTGTAATTATTCCATTTTTAGTTTCCCTCTACTAGTAGTTTAAAATAATTATATATTATTTCACTAATTAATAATTTCATATTAAATTTCAAATCAGATACATTTAAATATATACATAAGGAAAAACCTAATTTAAATAGTTGCCAACAAAAAATTAATTGTCACATATAAAACATGTACTTGTGTATAATATATGTATAAATTAATGGATCAGTTAGTTTTGTAAAAATTCTTTATAAATTTGTTTTAAATTTTATATTATTGTATAATATATTTTCGTTTTTATGCGTGAGCAAATATTTTTAAGTGAGGGATCAAATGTGTAACTCCCTTCTTTTATTCTTTTTTTCAATCTTTTGCGATGTTGTCCCATACATTTGTCTAGCTCAAAGAAATCACTATTCGACCTATTTTTATGTTTTAGGTTTTGTCTTGAGAAATTTATTGCCGCACCATTGGGAAAAGCCAATCCTTGTAAGACATTTATTTCAGCACCTTAGGGAAGACTTATTTTCTTTCTTGGTGATTCTTCGAGAAACTTTTTTCCAAAAACTGGGAAAGAAATTAAACTGGGAAAGAAATTGCTACTAATTTACAGGATGACCATAGCTGCTTGGATGTTGCATTAGCATTTTTCTTTTGTCTAACTTGCAGTCTTTGGGTGATTTTGCATTTCTCAAAATAAATCAATTCCAACTCCCCACAGAAAAAGGTGTGATATTGTTTAAGAGATATTTACATGAACATGCAATTCCAGTGAGGATCAAATCATACTCAATGCAGCTCACCTAAAACAACAATTCTGTCCTACCAAGAGGCTCCTATCTTGTGAAGAGAGAAGAACTGCTTCAAAACGACAATCCCTCATCATCAGATTTTCTGACTATTAAACATTTATTCATTGACAGACTTGACTGCATGACATCATACTAGCAAGGTTCCTCACATTGACGTAAATGCAGTCCATCTTGTTTTCAGGTAACTCTGCAGAACCACAAAAGTCCATTTTGGAGGAAGCAGTCAGTACAGAACTCTTAGCTACAGTAGGAGATGATAAAAATAGTATCATACCTGGACGGAAAAGTTCAAAAACTAGATAACACCTGAGCACTAATTTACCGTTTCCACATGTTGAGGATTCCATCTGCAAAAGATTTCAGATTTTTCCATATGGATGGTTTGATTTCAGTTTGTGTATCAGCCTCGCGCTCATTGGATAAATCCCTATATGAAGCTAGTTCATGTCAGATAAGGTGTAAAAAATAGAGTCCGCATGTATAAATGATTCTAAATGAAAACCAATAAACTAAAGCAGGATTGGAGACCTCTGGTTGTCTGCTGATCTGTCAAATGTAGGCACAAGTTAAAAAATGTAAGTATGAGCTGCTTTAAGATGCCCTAGGCTAATAGAAGCAATTCCAAGTTTACCTGCACTGAACAGATACAATCTGCACTTCTCGACAAATATGATTTGTTTTATTATTCTAAACTCCTAGGTTAGGAATTCCTATACAACTTAAGTGGCACAGTAAAAGCTTTTTCTGTTCTTTTAATTAACTGATTTATGTAGCTCTGGCCCTCTTTAGTATCACCTGGTAAGAGGCTGTTGATTGGAATAGAAAATCTTGGAAGGATAAAGCTCAAAAAATTTCCTGGGATCCTCTTCCTTTCGAACTACAAAAATGAGAATCATTTGGTCTGGCCTATTCTTCGGAAAAAGTTTTTACAAGATCCTTATCTATCAAATTTTAACTAGAACGTAATGGTATCCCTCAAAACTTCGTGTTTCACAACCACATCCATTGCCTCGGTACTAAGTTGATGAAATAGGACTGCAAAGACAATCCACCACATTAATCAATTTTAGTCCAAATTTGATGGTTGAAATAATCAACTTTCACATTATTTGCTAAGAATTTTTTCCTCCCAAAAGGGGCGGGGGTTTGATGTCTGTAGTGAGCCTGAGACACAACATGCATCCTTCAAAAAATATCAAACATAAATGACCAGGTTACCTTGTAGGCTTTTCCGGTTCAGGTGAATGTCTTTGCTCATCCATCAGCTTTAGGCCATCAAATTTGAAATCTTCCACAGGGGAGTCTTTCTGTTTTATGTTATTCTCAGGTTCCTTGGAACGTGAAAAAGATTTTACCTCCGCTCCAAGAACTTGCACCGCAGCATCTTTATTATCCTGTATTAGAAACTTAATTATTTTACCACATGCAACATACAAGTGAAACATTGGGGACTCAGAAAGGAAGCGGATAGTCAGATAGCTTGCCATGTCGTTTTTCTCTTTAAAGGCCTGATTCTATGGAGTTCTCAGAAGAGGACTCAAAAGCATATTCGAAGAATCAGCATAGCGGTGGATGACAATTACATCATTGAATATCTTACTATTACTATTAATTCAAAGTCAAGAACTGTCATCATGGTCAAAATTGTGATCAACCTTCAATATCTCAGAGATTCAAAGAGCTTAAAGTGATTTTCTAGTTTTCCTCTAATTCCAGACCAGCTCACAAGAATCACAGCAGATAACCATATTGAAATCTTTTCTGATCAGTAGTAAATTAACGAATTCTATTTGATTAAAATCCAGAAACTTGCTGAAACAGGTCTATTGCATACTTACACTTCTAGAAATTCTTGACATCTCCTGCAACAAAGTCTTCTTTGCTGCAATGGGAGTTCTTAGCTTTGCCTCTGTCTCACATTTGTTACTAGTATCTCCACCTGCCACCCCACTTGTGGTTAATGATTGAGTTTCTTGTGATGTGCCTCCATCAACTGTTTGTCGATCACCCGGGAATTCTTTGAGTTCATGCGAGGGCTTCCAGTTCTGGTTGTATTCCTTTTCCAATAAAATCTCATTGGTTAACCGACCATCTTCACATTCTTCATGTTCGAGAGATGTTGCACTGCTTAAAGTCTCTTCGACCTTCCTCACTAAATTGTCCTTCCTAATTGCAGCTTTTCTTGCGGAAGCTCCTTTAACAACAGTGTCTTTATCTACTGGCAATTTAGCACTATATTGCATTTCTTGGATAATCTTCTTGACAGTGTAATACGATCCACCAACTTCTCCCATTGCCGCCTTAGCAGAAGGAAATTTTCCACCATTCATGGCTCTATATCTGCAAAATGGATAAAGATATTACCTGACCTTAAATTTCAGAACTGCACTGTAAATCCTGCAAACCAAATCAAGGACCTGTTTCAATGCTTGCATATTAGCTATAAACATTCACTTTTTGCTTTAGACTGGAGCTGTGTAGCTTAGTGATGCCATGTAAAGGTGGTATAGAGGAACAGATATAGACCTAACTAGTAGTCTGATCGACGTAAAAGCTATTCCACGGAAATATGGTCAGGACTAAAGGTAATTATATTCCACTTGAGTACAGAAAAGATACAATATCACTGCACATACAGCTCCTGGGTAGCATCCTTGTTGACAACCAGGAGTACTCATAAATAAATTCGAACTCAGTTCAGATGCAGGATTGATGACTTAAATTACAAAGGATCCCGCAATCCAGAGACAACAATACCTTTAGGGAACTCCTAAGGGCATCCAGAAGCTCTATTATGATCTTTAAAAAAAAAAGGGCCATTATTCAGTAACATTGGCAAAGAAGATATTATATCCAGTACCCCTTCATCTTTCTGCACTACCACTAAAGATTTTCTCCTAAGTATGAGTAAATAGAAGAAAATTTAATCAAAGGACACAAAGTGATCAGTAAATCTATGAAAATATGTCTCATTTTCCATGAAAATAAGTTAGTGTTTGGCCCTAGATTCCCAAATATTCTTGGCAAGTTTTGGCGAAGTTTCACCCTGCATTTCGAGCATATTTTTGGCCCTAGATTCCCAAACACCATTTCCCAAGTTTTTTACCAAAAAAATTTGGCGCCAAATGGCATCTAAGAGTAACATATTCTTGTTGATTACTAGCACACCTCCAAAAATAAAAACAGAGTATGCACATAAGAAATCACTTCGACTTCTAGAAATCTGCCCCTAGGATTACCAATTCACTTGGCCATACTCCTATACTGTAGCTTTCAAACATCAACAAATAATACATTCAGGAAAGCTATTGTTTTGCTTATAATCAATTCCGACAGTCTGACAATAGTTCATTGGTCCACTCACACAGAACGTACTCAAAGGTCATGAGCAAGCCAAAGATACAATAACATAGATGATTGTCAACTAACTCAAGTTTCAAAAGGAAAACAGAGGTCCCTACTTTGATTAAACAAATTTAGAACATTAAATTAGCCCTTCTATAGATAGGTAGAGCAGCATTTTATCAAGTCGCGCAAATATCTAATAGTGTAGCTCAGTTGGTTGACTACATAAACGCCACCTTGTTAGTGAGGGTTCAATTCCCCACATTGTAATCCCCTTCCCCATTTCCCCTTCCTCTACCCCCAATTAAAAAAAAAGAAAGAAAGAAAGGTAAGGACACTTGGCATGCTGGCTGTAGTTTCTAGGAGAAGGTTGTACCAAGAACATGATAGATCTTGGCTACAAGCTCCTAGCTTCTGACCAATGGAAAGCGACAATGTTGGCCAATCAAGAGAAAAAGAGCATCATACAACCTTGAATAAATATACAGTACCAAACTTCATAATATATCAAATACTTGACGAACAATACGAAAATATAGTTGGGAAACTAATGGATCCAAAGTCTAACTTGTAATTTATTCTTGCTACTTGGTATCAGGTCGTAAAACTGAAACAGTAACCTCCACTATCCAAGCTGAAATAAACAATAATTATTATGCCTCAATCAAAAATTAGATGGGATAAGTATATGAATCCTCAAAATTCATGCTATAGGAAATGTATCAACGTTGCACTGCAAACAGATTTCTCCAAAGATGCTGGCGACCTCCTTTTTGCAATGCAGAGTTACTAGTCAGCTGCGGAGCGAGTTTGTGGCAAACTATGACCTGTTCTAGACCATGCCAAATACATTATTGAGCTAATACAATGCTGGAACAGAGTGGAGCCTTCCAAGAAATCAAGAAAGACCTGGAAAATCATTCCTCAAGCTATTCATGTTTGGCTTCAAAGAAAGACAGGAATTTGTAAAGGCCATAAAAGCAACATACATATCCATAACAAAGACTATTTATGCTAGCTTTTTGATGCAGCCTGGTTACTGTACAGGATGTTGATGCATATTAAGGTACAATAGAGGATCCACACCATCTGTCATTATGTCTTGCTCAGTGCAAGTATTTAGAAAATCTCCGATTACTTATAAAAAAAAGCTCTCTATGGCTTCAATATAGCAGTATTTCCTGTTAAAGTGCACATAAATCATTACTATTCTGTTAATTTCACTTTTTAGTCAACTCGTGACCTAATTTTGAGTTTGTACAAACAAATCAGTGCCACAATAGAGTTGCTCAGTCGGTGTTGTAAGTCACAGGTTCAACGACTAGAAACAACATTTTTACAGAAAGACTTTCTACAAATATTATACACTCCTATACTTGAGTAGGATTCAACAATAAGTGCATCAATTGAACACAAAATAGAAGCAGACGTCAGCCTAAAAAAGAGGGAAACCGATATACTACTTGTTAACAAAACCTTTCACCATTTCTGTTCTTTCTTCCATTGATACTCTTTTCTGTTTCTTTCTATCTGCCGCTGAATCAGACGGAACAGTGGCCGCAAACGACCTCCACCGGCACTGAGTATTCGATGCCCGAACTGAATTTGAAGCATCACCAAGTACTGTCATACAAATCAGATTCAGCATGCATTTGAATCAACCATTTCTCAAATATTGAAGACCGAGAAACACTACTACTCCTTCTACACACAACTTAAGGAAAAGTACTTGTAACAAACCTCGTTTGGATGCAGTAATGGAGAGCCGGCGAACAATCTGCATCTTAAGTATATAGAATCAACCCGAAGTTCCTCTACAATAATATTTGCTGCTATATTTGAAGTGAAAGCTTTGGCGAGGGAGGGTTTAAGAATCTAAAATAACTCATGTTTTTTAATTTTGGGGACAGGTTTTAAGACAGCTTTTGTAAAAATGCCCTTTTCCTTGTTTTTATTTTCTCGCCCTCCGTCTTATTTTAATTTTTATGATATAATTTGATACAATTTTTAAGAAAAAATTGATTAGGAATATAGTTTGACTAATATATATCTTATAAATAGTAGTAATTAAAAATTTCATCATATATATATACCAGAATAATTAATGCTAAGGGCAAAAATAAAAAAAGTGTAATGACTCTCCGGGTCATTTTTCTTATACTGCTTTTTGTTCGTCGTTTAGAACTTTTCTGTAGTGACGGTAGGTAGTTTATGACTTGCTGGCATTGGTAACTCAGTCGCCTAGTCGTTCGTTTGGATTTTGTGGAGTTTTCCGTGTTTGGGTGCCTTTATAACTTGAAAAGTTGTCTTCGATCAAAATATAGGTAAACACACTCATAACGAAATTCTAACAGTTCCATCAATTTCGGAATGAACAAATTACACTGGAAGCATGATCGGTCCAAGTTTCGAGCTCTTTGGTGTGAGTTTGAACCATTTAACATTTTTGGCTATTGAAATTTGGTCAAAAATTGACCTTGGTCAACATTCTTGAAAAATGTGTCTAAATGAAAATTCTAAAAGCATAGTTAGCTCTAGAATATAAAGTTTGATTTAGAACAACCTTTTGTTCAGCTCTGAAGGCTTCAAAACTCATCCGGAGACCCTTAGCAAATTTTGACTTAAAAATGGCCTTGAAAGTGGAACTTACATTCAGTCGTAACAACCTCGTATCAAAATTTTGATTGAGCCATTAAATCCAGAATATCGAATTTAGTGGTATAACATAGTCCTTTTCGAGGTTCCAAACAAATCCCAAACACTTCGTCAGAGACTTTAAAAATGGGAATAATCTGTTGGTGTGCTGGTGCACTATATCTGGTGCAACCTCGCCCATAAGACAGCCATTTTCATATTTTCTTTCTAAATTTCAAAGATAAATATCTTTGAGTATAGAGCTCTAAATTCAGTGATTCCAAGGTCCATCGATGAGATTTTTTGAAAGAAATATCGTGGTATGATCGGAATTAACTATTGAGGCTTTATTTTAGGTGAATTTTAGTTTTTAGCTACTATCATGAATGTAATTTTGGATGAATTTTTGAATATTTCAAGACACGATTTTTTGAGCATTTTAAGCTCGAATTTAGTGTTTCATAAGGCTATCTTGCTTCATTTTTTGAGTGAAACATTGGGGTGTATTAGAGGCTTCATTTATGGTAAATTTTTAGAATTTGTTGTTGCCATTATTAAAGTTCTTAGCTAAAATGAAATTTTACTGAATGGCTAATTTATGGCATTTTCGAGCCTTGAATTGTGCCCCATTTTTGGACATGAGTTCAGAAAACTAATTAGGATCAATTTTTGAAATTAATTCTAAGATTTTTGGTGTGGGTCCCGCAATTCTATTTTTTATCACTAAATTTATTCTTCTTTAATCTTGTGATTTCAGTTCCAAAATAATCTTAATAATGTGTGATTCTATTTTGATATTATGGCAACGACTCGAGGCTGTTCGTAAGAGGAAAGCTCCGATGAAATAATTTGGAGTACACGTGTTCGGCCTATAGATAGGCTATGACTTCTCGTTCCTTAGATTGAGCTGGAATATGTAAATTCATTTTGAATAGTTGAAATTATGGATTAGATAACTATTGAGTAAATGTTAGGTTGTAGAAATCATGTTTTAGGCTAGGTACTTATGAGCATCTGATCATTGTTATTGTTACTATATGTTTCGCAAATTGTTGAAATCTTGTTTATTATTACTTGGAGCCTTTTGGCCTTAGTTAGGTCGAATAAAACCGGGCTTAGATGTCACAACGTCATTTCGATCGGCTTAGATTCTTGTAAAATGGTGTAGTAGACTAGAGTCCAATAGTTTGGCCTTAACTAGGCAGTAACCATGCACTTGAGAAGGTTTACCCATAAATTTTTAGTCTTGTGGCTATTGAGATATGTCGGTGATATCAAAACTTCTTTTTCATCTTAAGAACAACTTCAGATGTCGTTCAGTTGATAGTGTTGGCTTATCGTTGAGAATAGTGACCTTTAGCAGAGTCAAGTATAGTCTAGAGATTGAGAATATTGGTACCCTCCTTTGTATCCTTGTGAGCATCTGGGTTCGTGGCCCGACCTTCGTTTGAGCGTCTGATTTGAGGTCCAGCCTCCACTTGAGCATCCAAGTTCGAGGCCTGACCTCCACCTTCTTTGTTAATATTGGCCCAGGATGAGGTGTTGGTTTATGGAATTCTTTCAGAATAAGAACTACTATTCTCTTAGTCCTCGTAGTGTAGCTTTTTTGTGTATTTGATGGCTTATGGGGTCTGCTCGGATCTTATTTAAATAACACACCGGTGTTTTAGCTGAACTTTCGGGGAGGGGCCCGATTGGGTATGGATAGCTGTAGACTCGGCTAGTTAGTCTCTTTTTTTTTTCTTCCTTCGTGTGAGTTATTTACTATTCTTGCTGTAGGTTTCTACGGTAGACTCCTGTTTGGGTTTATTCCTCTTAATCATATTGTTGTTACCTTTCCTGTCGGCTGCTCAGTCAACCTATGATGTCTACTAAGTACTTGTTGTTCTAGTATTATACTTTGCATTTATCTTTGTGATGCAAGTTCAAGTACCAGATATCAACACTGATTTGTTGACCTTGTTGCAGTCTATTTCGGGGATGAGGATGAGCCCTTGACGTTTTGGATCATTTTTGTCTCCTTCTACATGGATGGCCTATTTTTGTGCTCATTTTGAGACTAGGCCTTGCATTTGTTTTTCCGGTCTACTTTTGAACTTGTACTTATTCCTATATATTGAGTGACTTTCAAGTTCTAAGAGGGATCATTTTCAATTTATATAATTCGGTCTTTTGTGTTAATATTATCTTGTTATTATTAGTGCTTATCTAGTTTTCTCCCTTATACCCATTACTTGCAGTTGCAGGTTATGGGTTGGCTTATTGTCAGTGCGTTATAGTAGGTACTATCATGACTCGAGAAATCGGGTCGAGATAAAAAGAAAATTAATTTTTTTTTTGATTATCTAAATTAACAACTATTTTCAGTATATCTGACAACTAAAATAAAACGAGGAGTAATAACTTTTTAATTTCTAGTAAAAACAATTTTCCAAATCAGTGGTCTCTCTCGCTCCCTCTCTAGTTGGTATTAGATTTTTTTATATATATACTTGATTGATAAAATTATTCTAGATAGGATTTTTCCTGGGGAGGTTAACTTGATAATTTTATTTGCATAGAAGTTTAAGTAACAAATAAAAAAGGAAAAAATGTTCTTGCATACATTGTAACATTGATTGCCATCAAAATTAAATTATTACTGTAAACTGAATTTTTTTTCTGAAGAAGTAGATTTTAGTATATTTGTACACGTTGTCTTATTTGCAAATATCGAATAAAATAGTAAAATTCTTATGTGATCAAATAATTGCCTTTTGATTGTGTTATTTTGCTCTCAATGGGTAAGCGTGAATTATGAATCGTTCACTTATTGCATTAGTGATTTGCATTCACAAATTATAGAGCTATAACATTCATGGTTGTTATTTATAAAATCAAATACTTCTATTGAATTTGTAGAGATTTTCAGAACAATCGAGTTGTCATTCTTTACCATTCTGACTCTTGAGTCCCTAAATTAAAGTTAATAATTTTATAAGAACAATCGTATTATTTAAAATACCAATCATCTCTATTATTATGTATAATTCTTCTAATATTTTCTACATTAAAATTATCTAAGGACGTATTCTTCAGTAATGGTATCATAAGTATTAATGGAAATAGGTATTCTTTATCCCCTTTTGCATCTTCCCACTCGTCGCCACTCCTCATTTTCTTTTACTCTCCACTCTATAATATTTAACTAACTTATAAGATATTATATTTATTTAATATTATAATATAAGTATTAACACTTATTATAGGAGAAACTCCTAGTTAGCATTCCAAAGTGGTTATTTTTTTAATTATCTGGATAAAGAATATCATGTGTCACAAAAATTTATTATTAAAGAATTATTTTTTTTAATATATATGTCACATATTTTCATTTAGTTTGCCACTTTGACATGATGTCATTGGCGAGCCTGTTACACACTTTATACATTTGGTTGATTGTCAAAAGAGTGTCAAAATAACACAAGAAGGAAATGCATGAGGTGTCAAAAAAAAAAGAAGAAGCCTAATTTGGGTGTCTAAGTGAAAGTGCCAATTTTAGGTAGCCACCAATGGATGTACCCTAAGTTATAATAAGTAGGGTCAACATTATATATGGTGGTGATTCAATTTGCCAAAATTATAATCAGTAAAATTATCGTACTTTATCTGTTTCAAATTAAGTGAATTGTTGGATTAAATCATACATATTAAGAAAAAGAAATAAAAATAAAATTTAATCATGTTTCTCCATTTTTACCCTTAACACTTATTTAATAGATTAAGAAATTTTCAAGAAAATAAGTCTTGGAAATCAACTCTAGAAAGTCAACTAATGAAAGGGAAAATTGAAAAAAGAAATTCCAACATATCCTTTGAAAAGTGAACAATTCACTTTCTTTGAAAACTTAAAAATTTCCTAACAATTCACTTAATTTGAAACAGAGAGAGTATCAATTTTATATATTCTCCTTTTTAACTTGTTTAATAAAGGATGTCTTTTTCCTTTTGTGACAATTCTTCAATTCAGCTTTTCAAATAACTATTTACGATTTCAAATTCAAAGAGCATTTTAGTACATTTTACATATTATTAATTTACGATAACAAGATTCAAACGTTTTCTTTACTATTTTAAAATTAGTGTCAAATTAAAATAAGACAAACAAATTGAAATGAATAAAGTAAAAAACATATGATGAAGTAATCATTTTATGCACAAACTAACTTGAACACCACGATTATCCCTAAAAAAAACACAATAATATGAAACTTTGCTCAATAAATACCAAAATTGTTTTGCGGAAATGCCAACATAATAGCCACTTTTTTCAAAGGAAAATTGTGTCTATGGTGCTCTAAGTCTAGACCCTCAAACTAAAGATATTAATACAAAATTCATAGTCGCCAACCACAAAAGAAAAAATGAACTTATTTGGTAAAGGTATCATTTGACTAATTCCCCTTAATAACGTAGATAAATGATTAATTCCATCAATACTGCAAAGTCTCAATTGATCACACAAAAGGTCAAAAATTAGAGAAAGGAAAATTTTCAAATTTCAACAATATTTTGTTATAACTGCTGCCAACTCTAATCACTCTCATTGAAATCAAACATCATCCCCAATGTATATTATTTTATCATATAAGAACAACATTATAGTAATAATATAATATACTATCAAGAAAAACTTCTATTCTATAAATGTATATGATTAGGACCTCCGTAAGTTTTTTTATATAGTTGTCAACAACCATCAATCATGCACCTAAGGATATTGCCTAATAATCAATAAAATCGAGGAGATTTTATGTTCAAAGTTTTAGTAGAGACAAAAATAATAATAGGTGATTTCTTTTCACCGTTTTAAGTTTTGGTGTAATAATTATTCGATATATGTATTCATTAAAGGTAATAAGAATTTAGTGAAATAATTGAGGTGTGTGCAAACTGATCAAGTATCATAAATTTTCAAGTTATGGTATAGATAATTGTTCGATATATGTATTCATCACAGGTAATAAAAATCTAGTTGAATAATCAAAGTGCGTGCAAATTGACTAGATATCACGAGATTTCAAGTGAAAATTTCTTTCTATCTTTTTGTCTTGATCGGAGAAAATCTCATATAATCATTAAAAGTTACAAGAATCGAGTAAAATAACCAAAGTATGCCAAAATTAATCCGATATCATTTTTATTTCATAACTCAGTTATTCATTGTTCTTTTTGCGTATCTAAATTATCACTTCATTTGTACCAAAACATCCATTGATATTGAGTTGGCTAAAATAACCAACTTAGCATCGAGATGTGATCTAATAAAAAGGTGTAATAGTTGAGCCTAAAAAAACCCAATTGTCATGCATAGTTCAACTCCTCAACCCAAACATCCTTACTACTCTCACCAACTAAAAAACAACAATAAAAACTTTGACAAACATCACGTCCTGTTAATTGTTTAATTAATACTAATCTACATAATAATCATATTCTTTGTTGTGTCCGCTTTCACGTCTTCATTAAGGAATCTTTTAGCAGCTTTGTCTCCAACGTCAAAGCTGTCTAAAATAATACACCTACACACATATTGCACAAAACAACAACAACTCTGTAATGGAGATCACTATAACTTCTTTTTCAACTTTTTTGAGGTGTTTGACATTGTTTGAATTATACCCCAATGTTCAATTTTACTTCACCTACTACACCAACTGGTAAATTCTCAATTATAACTTATCTGTTAGTCCTCAAAGTCAAGGTTGCCACGACCAGAAATGAAAAAGCTAGCTCCTTTAACGCGTAGGACGATCCTATTTTTCGCGTTATTTCTGGTGGTGCAATCAGCTGAGATCAATGAATTTTACCCAAATGAAAGAGATGCTTTGTTGCAGCTGAGAGATGGTGTAAATTCAAGTGTTCTTGATTTACATTCACATTGGACAGGGCCTCCTTGTTACAACAACCAGAGTAACTGGGCTGGAATTTCGTGTTTTGATGGGCATGTAATTGAACTTGTTTTAGAAGGAATTCAGCTGGCTGGCTCTCTTCCACCAACATTCTTGGAGCACATAACTTATTTGACAAAAATCAGCTTTAGAAACAATTTATTGTATGGTCCTGTTCCCAACCTCACAGGATTGAACTACCTGGAATCTGTGTTTCTTTCAGATAATCGATTTTCGGGTTTGATTCCGTTTAGTTACATTGAGTTGAAGAAGCTAACAGAATTGGAGCTCCAGGGGAATGATCTTGAAGGTTCAATTCCACCATTTGATCAACAGACTTTGATTGCTTTCAATGTGTCTTCGAATAAACTCGAAGGACCTATTCCTGAAACTCCTGTCCTGAAGAGATTTTCGAAGAGTTCTTTTGTGAATAACGCAAATTTGTGTGGTGAGATTCTTGGAATACCTTGTTCAGTATCACCTGCAAGTCCACCTAAAGCACCAAGTGAAAAGAAAAAGAATGGCCTTAAAGTATGGAGAATTGCTTTGATAGCAGCAGCAACACTTGTCCTTCTTTCAATCATGTTTATTTTATTCTGTTACTTTAGAAGATCTAAAGGAAAGGAAACACAAGGAAGAGACAACCAAGGTAAGATTTTTATAGTATTGTCTTATCTTATCCTAGCTAGTGCAAGTTATTCTAGGGAAAAGTTATCAATTGGATCGATTTTAGATGAGGAGGTTATCTGGTATAGGGCTGTTTTCATGATACAGAAAGAGACGGGGGAGAGGAAGTTGGTGTAATTGAGACAAATTTTTTGAAATAGTTGAACCATTTTTGTTGATAGTGAAAAGGAGGTCATTCAGAACTCGTTGGCTCTAGAGGCTGATTGTGAACATGAAAAGGTCATTCAGAAGTTGTTGGCTCCAAAATGGGGCGGCTGCATAGGTGCTAAAGATGACTAATTCACAAGAAGGCAACCAATCCATGCCCACTATGAGGTCGAAGTCAAGCCATTTCTAGCTCAATAAGATGGATCTAGTCTCTCGACCCTGAGTTGTAGTTATAGAACAACGAGGATATATCAGTATAGTCCCACAAGTGAGGTCTAAAGAGGGTGGGGTGTATGTAGACCTTACTCCTACTTTTGCAGGGGAAGTGAGACTATTTCCGATAGAATTGTTGCTATACAACTATTTCAGCCTTTTGATTTTCTTTTTCCCAATTTGGACATATTGCTAAAGGAGGAGGATGACATGTGAGGATAGAGTTGTTCATAACTCCATACTGTTGTTATTCCCTCTTTTTAACATTTTCAATTTCCCTTTTGGCAGGAAGTATTTCAATAGAGAATGCGAAAAAAAGAAGTTACTGGTCAGAGAGCACAGAAGATCCAGAAAAAGCACTGGACTTGATATTCTTTGAAAAGGATATGTCAGTCTTTGACATGGATGACTTGTTAAGGGCATCAGCTGAAGTTTTAGGAAAAGGAAAGCTAAGCACAACATATAAAGCAATCCTGGAATCTGGTTCTGTTGTTGCTGTAAAGAGACTCAAAGAAATGAATTCTTTGAGCAAGAAGGAATTCACCCAACAGATGCAGTTGCTTGGGAAATTGAGACATGAAAACCTTGTCGAGATGATGTCTTTCTACTATTCCAAGGAGGAGAAACTCATTGTTTATGAATATGTTCCCCAAGGAGACCTGTTCGAGCTCTTACATGGTTGGTTAAAAAATTATTTTGTTCTTTCCTTTTCGGAAAAAACTTCAAATTTTACTTGAAATATAATAGGATAGTGAGGGTAGAATGATGACTAGCCCAGTGATATAGTAGGTTAGCAGTTGGTTCTATCCTGTGTTGCCTTTATCCGTCTTATATTTGTTACTTTTTTACTATTATTTTTTTCGTACTTACATACTATTATTTGCTTTTCATTATTAGTCGTTCTTACTTTTTTTGTTCTTTCTCTTTTTTCTGTTTGTGGCACTTGATTCTTGAGACGAGGATTTCCTAGAAATAGCCTCTATGAGTTAGTAGTAAAATATGCGTTGTGCGATATGAGTTAGTGGTAAGATCTGCGTCGTGGAATCCCACTGGATATGTTGTTGTTGTATTAGCGAATTATCTTGTGTTTGTCGAAATACCTTAGTTTTACCTACATTATAGTTTAGACTATTCATGCCCTCTGTACTTGCCAACCTCCAGCATAGATTGAATGAATTCAATGTGCTTAGTTTGGAAAGAGATCCAAATTGACAAAACCAGATCTAGACGCTCTTTAAGAGTTCACTTGAATTCAATAGCTTTTGCTTGGACACCCTGTTACTAGAAAGCAGTTATACTATAGTTTAACTCGAAGATGCAGTTTGAACTAAATTTCAAATTCTAAACCGCCATGCAAATTGACATTTCCTCTGTTATACTGATACTTCATGTTTAAACTTTATTAGGATTTAGTACAAATATGAGACGATTTGCTTGTGACAAGGATACGAAAGATGTAACAACAACAACATACTCGGTGAAATCCCACGAGTGAAATTTAGGGAGGGTAAAATGTACGCAGACCTTACCATTATCTCACAGATATACAGAAGGTGTTTCTCTGAGAAATATACTTATTGTAGTTTCTGATATTTTCTCCCCTAATTCAAATGCTGAAATCTTCATGTGCTTCTTGGTTTCAGGAAACAGAGGAATTGGGAGGCAACCACTGAACTGGAAAGCAAGAATATCCATCATAAAAGATGTAGCAAAGGGTCTAAATTTCTTGCATCAGTCCTTAGCAGCACATAAGGTACCACATGGGAACATCAGATCAAAAAATGTTCTAATCGAGCAAGAACCCCAAAACAAGAACTACCACTCCAAGCTGACAGATTATGGATTCTTTCCTTTGCTACCAACTAAAGAATCTTTAAGAAAATTAGCAGTAGGAAAATCTCCAGAATTCTGTCAAGGGAAAAAGTTAACAAGAAAAGCTGATATCTATTGTTTCGGTATTCTTCTGTTGGAAGTGATCACTGGGAAAGTTCCAGGTGAATTGTTTTCACCCGAAAATGGGGTTAGTAGTATTGTTGACGATGATCTCTCAGAGTGGGTGAGGACAGTGGTGAATAATGATTGGTCAACAGATATTTTGGATGTGGAAATACTTGCACAAAAAGAAGGATATAATGAAATGTTGAGACTTACTGAACTGGCTTTGCAGTGTACAGATGAGGCACCAGAGAAAAGGCCTAAGATGAGTGAAGTATTGAGAAGAATTGAAGAGATTGAGCTTGAACAAAAGAATTTAGCCACTGATGTGGAAGTTGATTCAGTCTCTTAGTTCAAGAATTGAACTTCCCCTCCTAAACTGTACTCGAGCTGCCGCAAAACCAACACCCACATATTCAGTATAATCCAATCGAAAGGGTTACACATATTTTATGCCTATCCTAATATGATTCCAACAAATACAATCCCAACAGATGGACTATGAAAAGGATAGAATGTTGACATACTAACGAAAATCTCCACGCAGATGAAGTACAGAAAAATAGAGTATACACATATTTTACCTTTACCTCAGTTAATCCCAAACAAATAGAATTAACCACAATAAGTGAAGTTCTACGCGCACACCTTCCCTAAAGCTCAAGGGCATAGTAAACTTAGTTTTATGATATTTTTCTCATTCTTCAAGTTAATTCTTTGTAGATATTGCTTTTATTGTTTCCATTGTTCATCTTTACTTTATGAAAACAACCTTTTGTAAAGGAATAGGAAATAGTACAGGTTTTCCTTTTTCATCTTTTTTTAGTCATTAATTTGATTAAATTCCATACCAAAGATTTGGTACGACTAAAGGAAAAAGGTTTAGTTAGATCACAAAAAACGTATAATTAACTAACTCGGTATGATCTTCTCTTATTTATTACTGAATTTGGATATAAACAGTAAAAATTCGAATTGCCAACTTTTAACTTGATCACTACCCAGACATAATAAATTGTCAGTAAGTTCCGGGAAGAAAAACGAATTACATTTCAGAATCTCTTAGGGATACATCCAGGAAATGATGGTACTGATGAGTAATAACTTAAAGGAGTAACCTCAGGATCAGCAATGAAATAAAATTTGGGAAGTATTCCCCATTTTTACATAATGCATGTACTACTAGCCAAGAAACTTCTGTGGGGCCAATTGATTTTGGCTGCAAGCAAAATGGATGACGATCAAGTTTAGAATAAAGTCCAAATTTCTTTTCTTGAATTTGTTGCACTTTGTGGATGAAGATGGGATTGAGGTTTTCATTTAATTCTAGTACTAGTATGGATGGGTTTTGAACTAAGTCTTTGGGTTGAGCTTAGGTGTAAAACGGGGTTTAATTAGATTTGAAACAGACACCTATGTAATACGTGTCAAATTTCATGCAAACTTTCACCCAAGTGTCCACTTCATTCCAAACTCTATTTTTCTATAACACCATCTTCTTCTTGGCTAAGCCTCATTATCTATCTTTCTTCTTTATCTTCTTCATTTCTTGTGCGACTTCATTTACTAATAATAACATTTCAAGAAAGTTTCATCAGATTAAGAATCTTGATTTACATATTTGATCATCAGTTGTTATGGCTATGCCAGCAAGGAGATATGCTTTTGGTAGGGGGGATGAAGCCACTCATCCTGATTCCGTCCGAGCCACCTTGTCTGAGCTTCTCTCTACTTTCATCTTCGTTTTCGCCGGAGAAGGCTCTGTTCTCGCTATTGGTAAGATATAATTAAGTCAAAAGTGTCCTGTCATGAGTTTTAATCGAAGTTATAAACATGCATGCATGCAAGCAAACAACCCTTCTTTCCCTTTTGTATCATTATTATTATTATCCTCTCGGACTCCACGTTGTTATGTTGTTATTGTTGGTGCTGGCTATATCCCACTAGCACAACTACATGATTACTCTGCCCACCAAGGGGTTTATTCGAATTTGAATGTTGGCTTCTCGTTATTTTTGCTCACTTCATTGACGTTTCACTACGGATGTTTGTTGTGCAGACAAGTTATATCCGGATACGGGTTTAGGAGCATCAAGACTGGTAGTGATAGCGCTGGCGCATGCGCTATCCCTTTTTGCAGCTGTGGCCTCTAGTCTGAACGTTTCTGGAGGACACATCAACCCAGCTGTTACCTTTGGTTCACTTGTGGGAGGCAGGATTTCCGTTGTTCGTGCTATCTATTATTGGGTTGCTCAGCTTTTTGGTTCTGTTGTAGCATCTCTCTTGTTAAGGCTTGCTACTGATGGCTTGGTAATAACAAATACCTGTTTCCTTTTTTTTTTTCCTTCTTGTTCTGTTCTCCTTGAGATTGAGGAGTAAATGATGTTGTTGGTGCTGCAGCGGCCACGGGGATTTTCGGTTGCAGCAGGGGTTGGCGACTTGAATGCACTTGTGATGGAGATAGTGATGACATTTGGACTAATGTACACAGTGTATGCAACTGCAATTGATCCAAGGAGGGGAAGCTTGGGCACCATTGCCCCTCTTGCCATTGCATTTATTGTGGGGGCAAACGTCCTAGTGGGAGGGCCTTTTGAGGGGGCATCCATGAACCCAGCAAGGGCATTTGGGCCTGCTCTGGTGGGTTGGAGATGGAGGAACCACTGGATCTACTGGTTGGGTCCTTTTGTGGGTGCAGCCCTGGCTGGCCTTATCTACGAGTATGGGATCATACATCATGAAACCGTTCCACGCCCCACTACTCATCAGCCCTTGGCACCAGAAGATTACTAATGGATCTTCCATTTGTGAATAATAAAGGATTGTACTTAAAACTGAAACTTCTATGTGATGTTTGTAGTCCAGTCTATGGTTGCTTTTTGGTTCCATGTCCTGATGTTTTCTGCATTTAATGTTTTTTTTTTATGTAGTTTCATATTGTAAGTTTCCCAAATCAAGACACTGATCCCCAGATTAGTAATAGCATAAATAAGATCTACTTTTATCTTTCTTTTACTAAGTGGAGTCCCATGTTTGGGTTACTGTTCCCTATTTTTCGCAAAGTTCATGCCTATGAGAATTGAGAACGACCTTCAGAGTGTATACTTGGGAGTAATCTTCCAAATTCTGGGTTTAGAAACATAACTACCTTGTTCCTGGACAAACTATAAGAAGTCGAGACGGTGTAGTGCATGCAGAAAGGTACACTACTGTATGCCCAAACAAACTTAAAACTCAAGATAATATGACCTCCTTTAGCAACCCTGGTGTTAGAAGGCAATGACCTAAAATCAGAGAACGCTAAGAATATGGCAGTGGGGTTTGTAGGATGCACTTCTTCAGTAATAAGAAGACACCGTATGAGTGATGGTAGCAGAACTGAATGAATGACATGGCTGATGGAAAACAAATAACAATCGTGGGAGTACAAAAAATTTGGCTACAAATTACATACTCTAATTGTACAAAAAAATTGGCTAGGCCTTGGAACAAGGTTTTTCTTTAGAGGCTGCTAAAGTTTGCCATAGAATCTTGCAACCCAGGGTGCAAGTTCAGTCACATCAGGGGTTCTAGGATTCGAGGCATAATAATCAGACCAATAACAGGGAGACATATTCTCTGTGAGTTCACCTTTAGAGTAAATGCAAAATGGTAGCCACTCTTCTCCTCCGTTCATTCTTCTTTTCCTCTCTCTTGGATACGCCAATGGTGCCTGCACATACCTGCATCATCAGCCAAACAAAATAACCCTCAGATGTGACTAGTTCATTTGAAGCTGTTTCATCATGTTCATCCTCTGGCAACTACTCTAAAGGTTATACTTGCACATCTTTTATGAGTTCAAAGTAATTCTGAATATTGGGAAAACCATTTGCACTAGAAGGTACGGAAACATGATATGCTAAACTCAATGAGATATTTAAAGAACGAATTTTCATGATATGCTAAACCCAATAAGATAAATTTTTGCGCGACTGGTATTTTTCAGGTTCCATCAGATACGTTACATTTTCCAAAGAGGAGTGATTAGTATTTTTTTCAGGTTTTCATCAGATACATTCAAGTTTTCAAAAAAGAGCATCATCTTTGTTTCATAAGAGTATATTTCCAGCCAGATGTATGCTTTTCATGGCAAGATCGAATACAATATCGTTTGGTCTTTATACTCGAACAAATCTAAGAAGGGAGCAGTTAACAAGGCCAGAAACTATCAAAATTTGATAGACCTGCACTTTCTCAGCCATATTAAGCAAGGTTCTCCTTCTCTCCATTTGTGCATATTGAAGTTACTTTTTTTGACAAGACCCCGTGTAAGTTCATAAATTATAACCAATATACTTTTAGTAAATTCAACCTTAAAATGCTGAGCGATGGCAGTTTCAGCTTTCCTCTCATCAAAACTATTTTGAGGCTGAAAACACATATTAGCTTAGTTTATACAGCAAGTCACATTATGTCTACTCAACATCATATTCTAAGACCAAAACCTAAAGGAAAAAAGTCTAGTGGTCATAAGCACAATATTTTGCTTCAGTTGAAAATTCCTTACAAGTTATTGGCGTTTATGTCAATGAGCAGTTTAATGCATCCAAGAACAGAACAGAACACACCTGATACCATCAAGCAGGACATCCCAGCAGAAATGGGTATGACCAAAAATATGACAAGCGTTTGTGTTCCCTCTAGCTCCGTGTATACTTCTTATACGGGCCTCAAGAAAGTCGGAGCCAATCATTTTTGGAAGGTTGGGATAGAAAAGCATTCTCTTCTCTGGACAAAGCTCTAGTCTGCCAGAAAAGATGCCAAAGTATAGTCCAATCAGAGTACAACAAAGTAATCATCAGCATGAGAAGTTTTTTAAGGATTCCAATCATAAACATAATCATCCTGAACCTGGATTATTTGGAGTAAGCTAGTAGTGCCAGTGAGGTAGAATGCCCACTATACTCTTTACGGCGAGTCCCCTCTTTGGTGCTACTTTATTTTATTATGGTTGACGAAATATATTTCGTTTCATGGGGGAAAATCTTTTGAATTAATTTATATTAACAAGGATTCTGTTAGATGGTTTGTGTAGGTCAGAAGACTCTCCAGCCAAATAAAGATGGACGAAAAAGCTTGTGTTGGGCATGTGATGCTTTACAGAACATTTCAACGGGATATAGCAAACTATATAGGGGATGGGGAAGGAAATACAGTGATATCTCTACAGTCTACAAGAACTACATCACTTATGGTAGATACATCAGAGTGGATACAAGGTTGGTGACAGGGAAAAATCCAACCATTAATATATCAAACATTTTATTGTTTTAACTCTGAATGTGTCAAATTAGGTATCCTTAATAGAGGGGAAGGGGGAGTATAAACAACCATCAACCTCATTAAATCCAACTAGAAGTCTCTTCTGTAGCACAAGACTAAGGCCTTTCAACCATAACCAATCAAATTTTAGACTTGCAACTCAAGGAGATTTGGAATAGTCTGAGCTACTCGCTAACCTTGGAATAAAGTGTGAGAATGAAATTATCTGGTTGCAGCTTGCAAGCACTTCCTGGATTTTATCCTGATTTTTGTCATTCATGGCATCAAAATGTGTAGCAAGGGAGTTATCTCCATTTACGAGTCCGTCGGGCCACTTGCATGCACGGAAGTCCTTACATGCCTGGGCAAAAAATGATAAAAATGAATTACAACAGTACTATTGCACTGTAGTAGCAGTCTACCATAGAACACAGAATCAGTATATGAGTATCATATAAACCAACGTCTATTAACTGTGTAATAGATAGGAAAACCTTTAAAGAGAAAATAAGTAGCCCTAGCATTCCAAACTCACAAAAAAAAACAGAGCGAAATGTTACAATACAAATAGTAAAATGAACAGGCTCAGAACCGAGGAAGGGCATCCAAAGCAGACAGAAACAGAAGACTCACTAAGATAGTTAAATAAATAAAACGCAAAAGAAGATGAGCAAGTTGCAAATGTCAACTATTATCCCCATATACTCACCTACCCATAACAGAAAGTACTTGAAGTCACCCAAGGTAATAGGCACGTTTTCCATGGAGTGATCAGGAGTCTTTTACTGATAAAAACGAAGACCTTCAGAGCACTGAGTGTGAAGGAAGAGCTAACAAATTGACTTATTTTTAGGCAAATTCAGTAATAAAGAGGAAGTCAAGCACTTCCCTTTTCAGTTTCAGTTGTCAGTAAGATAGAGATTGGCACACTCGTGTCTTAACTTGGTCATCTTTTGTCTATTTTGAAAGAAAGCAAGGTCGAGGAGGGAACGATTAACATATCATCAAACTAAAAGATAAAATCCTTACAAGGAGAAAGAAAGTGAATCACCAGCTCCAAAGACGGAATGCGGATGCCAGATATTTCCTTTTCCCTATCAAAGCTCTGGGATGAAGTAGAAATGACATCAACATGTGCACAAATGACCCAGCTGCAAAAAAGAAATAGTTTTGCTATTTGAAAGTAAGATTTACCTCGTGGTACCATGAGAATAGCGGAATTATAGCCAAACCATCAATGACACTAGGATTAGTCTCCACACTAAGTCTCTGACATGCATCAAGCAATTTATCCAGCTTTTGAAGAGAATCAATCTGAATACAGAGGATGCATTACATTAATCGTGTGGTATAGCTTTTAGCTTAACAAAACTATCATAACAGCAGGAAAAGCAATATTTACTTCAGTGCAAACAGAAGAGGGAAAAGGGAGAAGAGGAGAGGAGAGGAACATCACCAATATTTGTTCTTGAATGTTAATTTTTTTTCTGCATGGATGAAACTTTTGAGACCTAAATTTAATAAGACTGTCTAAAAGGCAATGTTGTTGATTGAGAAAGGGATATGCATCAAAATTCGCAGCTATAAGTGCTTCAAAAGGAGAATTTCTCCTCAACTTAAAGTCCCACAGAAGCGATAGTATCCCGTAATATCAAAAAAACATTTTAACAAGATACCATGACATATGAATGTAAAATAGCTACAACAACCAGTGACATATGATGCAATTCTACTCATTACTTTGACCTAAATTATGCAAATAACATCTTCATGGTACAATATGAAGAAAAGACTACTTACATAATTATCTTTCTCCTTACGGAGCCAAAGGTCGTGGTTTCCAGGCACAAAGAACACGTGCTCAAAACTAGCCTTCAAGAGGGACATAGTTAACACGAACTTCTCATAAGTCTCCGCAACATCACCTGCAACGAGAAGAACTTCCTTTTTCTTCCCCTTTTTTGGTAAACTTGTGACCCATGCCATGTTCTCCTTGTATTCTGTATGCAAGTCTGAGACTACAAAAACTTCCAAACCAACTGTATCTACCCTAACAGAAGGGATAATCTTATGCCTTGTAATATCAGCATGCTTCATGACATAGCTCCCACAATTCTGGATTCTCATACATTTGTGAAGATATCTTGAACGTCCAGGCTGCAGATAGAAAGCTGAGCTGGCCGTAATTAAGCATAGAACCATGTTTTTGCTTTCCTCTCCTTTCCTATTTCCTCTACTCAGGAATCAGCTAATCCTACATCAACATATCAAAATATTTATTATGTAACATGAATAATGGACTATTGGTCAATAGTGACTTGAGAATCATGAGGTCTCAAGTTCAAATACCAGTGGAGGCAAAAGTAATAGGTGACTTTCTCCTATTTGTCCTAGCCTTGGTGGACAGAGTTAACTAATACCTGGATTGGTGAGAGGTAGCATACACAGTGGGTTACTAGTCAAAGTGCGTGCAAGCTGACTCGTAGACCATGATCACCTTTATATATGATGCACATAACATTTCTAGTTTGTGTAAATTCAACCAGTGTAGTGAGTATTGCTTTCCCTAGAAGAAACCCTTCATCTCAATATGCAAATATATATCCACCCATCACATTAGAATGGGTAAATAACTATTATGGAGGAACAATTGCCAATTCTTCTTTCTTTTTTAAATAATTGTGGTTATCTGGGCCAGCAACATGGAGTAGATAATTCTGTCCGCCAAGACTTAAACAGATGGGAAGAAATCACCTAGTAATTTTTTCTAGGGCAGAATTAGAACCTCATGATTCTTCTTTCACCCTTGAGTGCAACAATTGTCAATTCTTAAGTTAAAACTTTGATACAAACTTTTATTTTTTTAATGATAAGGAAAACCCACAGCCGCTACCCTTTGGATGCACAGGGTAAAACCCCCGCTCCTATGCAATAACTCGTAAACCACATAGGAGAGCTAACCTGCATTAGGCAAGCCCGATGCAACGAAATCAACCCAGAAGGCAAACCCCTTGCTTTCGCTAGCAAGAGGTTTCGAACTTGAGTCGTCCCAAGCCCAAACCACTGGGCCACCGTGAAGGGTAACTTTGATACGAACTCTTATGACCATGTTTGGTTTTGTTTTCGATAAAGTAAGTTGAAAACTTGAAATGAACTCTTATGACATGTGTGGCGTAAGTTGAAAACTTGAAATGAACTCTTATGACATGTGTCGCGTGACAAGATAAGCACCACTAAGGCTCCGGTTCTGTCCTACACTCAAGAACCCAACCACTTACAAATGGGATAGAAGATGACTTATAATAAGGTAGATATGTTAGGTGTAACAATGAAGATCTCCTAAAAAAGGACATAAAACTAAAACAAGTTTGTAAAAGACTATAAAATCAAATCCCCACAATAAACTGAACAAGAATTCCACATAAATAATTACAGAGGATAAGATACAATTACCAATTCTTGCAGCTAAATTGCCGTAAAACTTTGAAATGAAATAAGAATGTTCATTACAGAAATGATGATAATGGAGAATAACAATGGATGTTACTATAATCAAATAAGTATCCACTGACCTAAAACTTGCAAATCACCTCAGGTAATACTGAAATAGACTATAAAAGTACCATGGTATCACTGCGAAATGAGCCTCGTCACGGTAGATCGTCTGGAGACCGGAGATGACGAAGAAATTAAATCGGAAGGAATTCAATCATCGTTAGCCCATCGGGGAAATGAAAATAGATTATGCAATTTCAGGCACTATTTTTTTGTTTTTTGTTTCCTTTTTTCCCTCTGCTATTTTTTGTTTTATGTTCAGCTTTACATCTATCTATCTACACGGTATAAATGTTGTTTGACCATTTTGCCTTCGTTAAAACTTGATTGTTAAATTTTTCTTATTTAATATTTTTTTTATTTTAGTCAAAAAAATACTCTACTTCTATTAGAAAATATCCTACTTTTATCAAAAAAAATTTAATTTACCATAATATATAAGATATTTCTAAATAAGTAATTTATCAAAATTATTTTTGTAGTGATTTGAATCAAAAAAATACTCTACTATAGCTAAGAAAACTTTTAATTTATATTAGAATTACTTTTATAATGAATTATTTGTCTTTTCATAAGTTCATAATTTAATTTAATTTTTCCCTATAATATTTATTATCAAATTAGGTACACGCTTTTGCGCTTACAACAAGACTAGTATATGTAAAATAAGGGACCACAATAGATTTTGATAAAATAAGGAACCAAAAATAGATTTTGCCTATATTTAAGGGACTGTAGTATCTTTTTCGTTCACTTTAATTCCTACCCACACGTTTGCTTTATTTTTGTAATTTCTCGTTCATCAGTTGAAACTTTTTCTGTTATTCTCTCGATGAATTTGGAGTGGTAAAGTTTTCTTGCTTCATATCTCGTTGATAAATTCTAGTCCTTTTTCATATGATTTTGTGGGTAAGACGGTGGCAAATTGATTTTCTATATTCTTAGCGTTGAAAAAAAGTACATAGTTGATATGTTTGTAAATGTTTTGATTTATGTTTTGATTTGTTTCTTATTGTTTATTCTCATATTTTCTGATAAGGAATTTGGAAGATGATAAGGAATTCTAAACTCACCACGATTCTCTTCAAACAGTGCCTACTAGATCTCGTAGTATTAATCAAGTGCAGCTCATTAAATTGCATGGTATAAATTCAAAAATTTTTAAAAATATTATATTTATTTAATTTTTTCATATATTTTATTTATTAATGTTTTTTTTAATTGACAGTATAACATTGTAATATTTTGCAAGGCAAAAATAAATATATATAAATTATTGTATGTTGCGTAACAACATATGTTTAAATTTATTTTATTGCTTATTATTTCGAAAATTTTTTCACTAGAGTCAAATGTTATAAAAATTATCAATGCTTTTCTAGACGTATTTAAAAATTTAAAACTCCATTCAATAAAATATACCAATTCGAGTTTTATTTTTCAATTTATATAATATTTTATATTATTTTTAATTACAAAAATCAATATTATCGTGATTGTTACCTTTAGAAAACATTCAAAGTTAAGATAATAATTTTTAAAATTTAATTATTTGATAATCTAGTTAGTTTGAGCTTGAAATGTTTTATAAAAGAATTGAAATATTTAAATATGATTGATTCGAAGTGAAGTGAATTAGACAAATTAAAAAATAGAAAGTATTTGTAAGAATTAACCAATAAACTATTACTCCCTGTCACATTTTAGTTGTCATAGTTTCATTTTTAGAGTCAAATTGTATAAACTTTAATTAATATTTTAAGATATATTTTTTTGACTTTCAAAAAACAACATGACAACTAAAATAGATTAGAGAATTTCTTTTTAAAAAATTAATAGTGACAATAAATACTCTCTCAATTTAAAAAAAAAATGACCTAGTTTGACTTGATAGGAAATTTAAGAAAATAAAAGAAGACTTTTTAATTTTGTAGTTATAAATGAAAGTTATGTCAAATGTACCAAAATGCCCTTTAATCTTTTAATCTTAAACATGACACATGAAAAGTTAAAATTAAAATGTTGCCAAAAAAGGGGAGACATCTCGTTTGAATTGTAATCGGCGTTCAAAATTTCTATATCAAAATATGTTGAAGTTTGTTTGAGGTGTAGTTGCGTGTTGAAGGATTGAGTTCATTGTTTGGAATTTGGGGCCATGGATTCGCAAAATTAATCTATAAAAATCAATCCTTAAACTAACAAATTAGTTGTTAAAGGTCAATTTCTAGCTTCAATCGCAATATCCAAACAATTTTCATGTAGTATCAGTTACATAAAGTCAAATCTCTTCAAATTTTTGCACTTCAAGAACCCAACAAAAGCTAAAACCTTCTCACCAATAAACTTTAAATGAGTAGCTATTTTTAAGTTTCAACATACAAAGAACAGAACCCAAACAATGAACTCAATTTTTCAATACATATGTACCACCTCAAACAAATTAAGCACACTTCAAAATTGAAGTTTTCAAGTCCGAAAAACAACTCAAACAATAACAATGGAGGAACTATTTCAAGTGTTTTATTTTTTTCTTTTTCTTTTGATAGGTTCAACAAGGAAGAATAATATGATTGAGAGAAAAAAGATTTTTGTCATGTTGGACGGTCTAAGTTGACTGCCATGTTAGCTTCAATGACAAAGATAATATTATGAGGGCATTTATAGTAAAAGCCATAAACAACAAAGATAATTTTAATTCGAAAAATAAACGAAGGGTAAACATGAGCTATTTCAAATAGTTTATGGGTAATTTTGTCTTTTTAACTAGGAGGGAGCTCTTTTTTTTTTGGGGGGGGGGGGATTCTAGGGTAGGGTATTTTGTTTTTTCAAGTGTGCTATCGGTCCGGTGCTTCTCCCAATTTACGTTTCTTCATCAAACCTGGTCGTCTCTTTGTATGTATGTATCTCCTTCATCTTCACTCTTCTGCTCAGTACTTTTGGTTTTTCGTTTAGTCTTGCCTCTTAGTCGAACTTATCACTTTATTGCCTCTTCGGATGTTTATGTATGTTTTTGTATTTGAGCTTTGATTCTTTTGGAGGATTTGTAATTTCGAAGCCCTAGCCACTGCTTTAGTGGCTTTAGTGTTGAGCCACCCTTGGTAGTAGTGCATTGCCGGAGGATCTGACACAGGTGACAGCATTTTTGGAGAGTACGAGCAATGTTGCTTGTCAGCTATTGTTTTCGAATTTTTCTATGAATGTTAAGTAAGCCGCTACTGTTTTGATTTTTGGTGTGATAACTTGCTGTGCTTCTAGCAGTTAAGATAGTTCTATTATGATAGAATCAAATTACTGTTTGTGCCTTTTGCTACATAATTAAGGTCTAATAAGATCATGATCTCTTGCATTACCAGTAAAGAACATGGTTTAAATAAAGGAATACAAAGTATGTTTTCGTAAATGAGTGCGGATGTGCTCCAATGAGTTTCAGCCAGTATTCTCTAATGCAGTACTTGATATAGGACCCCTGTAGAAAAAAGTTTTAATGGTTTCAATTCAGATTGTAATGATATTTAAAAAATTTCTTTGAGTCTATAATGAAAAAAATTAGAACCACAATGCTTCTTCTTCCTCTAGTTTGTCTTCATTTTTACTCTCTTCAAGGTCGTCTTCTTTCTTATTCTGTCTAGTAGTTTCACAAAGAGCTTAAATTTAAGAGAATTGACCTCTTAATTTTGCTTCGTAAAGAAGCACGAGCCATCAACTTGGCATAACCATATTACGGAAGAAGAGAAAACTGTGCCAACAATTACAATAGAGAATGGGCTGAAATTTCCAACAAATAAAGGAGTAATTAGCATAGCAGTGCCCTTTTTCTTACTATAAATCCAGATCTTCAGTCATCAGAGATTTCACATTTCACAAGAAATCCAAAAGGAACTATTCTTGCCTTTTACCAATGGCAATCTGGGAAGGAACTCAGCTCCCAAAACCAAAATTTTGGGAAGTTGAGCAACTATGCTCATTTGAATCAACGTGATTCTGGTAAGTCGTTGATCAAAGCTACTATTTCCTGTATGCCTTCTGCTTTGTTATCCTTCTCAGTTAACCTTCCATTTTCTTTTTCTTTTTTTTTTTTTGATGACAAGGGAAACCCTCAACTGTTACCCTTTAGATGTGCATAGGATAAAATCCCTACTCCTATGCAAAAGCTCGCTGAGGCCATTTTAAAGATGAATCCAATCACTTTATTTTTTCTTTCTACACTTATATTGAACGAAGTTGATGATTCATTGATATGTGATCCATTTGTTAGTCCGATTTGGTAAGTACTACATTGGAGAATACTGAACCCAAACTTACTGGAGCTGATCCCCTCCCTACGTAAATTACAGCTGTTCTGTGTAGTTGTGCAAAATGGGTAAGGAGAAAATATAAAATAATATTAAATGATGTAAAATCTATAATCTGGTAGTAGCAAAGCTGTTCTGTTCTTTTAATTGTGTCTTCTGATTTCTGCACAAGAATAAATTTACTTATAGCCTAAGTGCTCGGACTCGGGTGGGGGTGTCCAATACGGGTGCGGATCTAGAGGTTGGATCCTCTATGATCAAAATTTTAGGACTCTAGGATATGGATCCATGTATGGATACGGGTGCGGGGATTCGGCTAGAAATAATTCAAATGTTTAAAAATAGAGTTATAAAACCTTAATTATGAGATATTATATGGAAAACTCGAAGAAAAATATTTCTTTTTTGATGAAGTAAAGGTTTTCATTGCTGGCAACATCAAACAGAATTACAGCAATAGAAGAATCTCTAGGTTAGCTCGGAATAACTCTTAAACCTCTCTAGACCAGCAGTATCCCCCAATTCGTAAATATATTACATTATTAAAAGAATAACGTGATTGGTTAGTCAACAAACTAGGTCAGTGGGTAAGATGAGATTATAATCCAGGGTGCAATGGCATGTAAAAAATTACATTTGAAATTTAAAAATTTCTAGCGGACTTCAATGCTTTTTGTGAAATAGATTACCTTATGTACTTGCCTGCTATGTTGCTCGACTCTTCAAAATGTCGACGGGTGCGTGTCGGGTCATCCAGAAATAGTGTCTTTTTGAAGGGTCCGACACGGGTGCGGCAACATTTTTGGGAGAGTACGAGCAACTTAGCTTGGCTGTATAATGTTTTGCAGATAATAGGGAAAACTAACCTCTGTTCGAAGTTGTATGTGCAGCAGTTTGAATAGGCATGATCTTATGATAACACTTCATTTTAACTGTTCCAGTTAACATTACGTTTCGACTGTAGCAGCATATGTTTGGCTCTAAAACACCTCATTTTTCCCGTAATTTAGAAAAATTGATTATAAGAGTAGAAAGATAATGTATCCTAGCTAATGCAATTTCTTTTTTGTGAGATGTATGAAGGTCAAAATTGTCAACTTGTACAGTATCCATGAAATATTCATGGCTAATTACAAGTATTTGTCTGCTTCTCCTAAATCCCAATTGTTAGCAAGCAAGGATTTTTCTGCTTCTTATTCATTCGTTTATACTTAAAACATCAATGACTGGCTTGTTGAATTATTAAACGTGAACTTATTGATTTGA
>JAPFFP010000070.1:19403900-19423558 GCA_026153255.1 Solanum medicagineum
TCTTCTTGACCACAGGCCTGGAGAGATATGTCGAAAGAGATGGAACCAAATGGTTCTTCACATTGGTCAACTTGGAAATAGGTCATTTGCTGAACAAGTAGAAGTTCTAGCTAAAAGATACCGTCCGGATATGGCCGAAGTAAGAGAGAATTGGGACAGTAAACCAATCGTTCCATGATATGCCTATCACTTAGCAGGGATGTGTCTAGAGAGTTATTCTACAGCAACACATACCATTGGCAACACCCCGCCTCCCCCTCTCCATTTTAGTAATTATTAAAAGATTTTGTAGAACATTTAAAACACATAATTTGGAAGAGGTCCAGTACTCTGTGGTGGCATCGAAAATGGAAAAATTCTCCACAGTTAGATATTGGAGATTTGTCCGTACTCTGTAGGGCAAGAGATCAATCAACTTCAACTGCAACTTGAAACTGAAGGTTTTGACCATCCATGTGTTGTTATCATGGGTCTTTTATGTTTCTATCACAAATTTATTATCTGTAAATGTATCTTTATTTTCCCCCCAACTTCGTAACATATGCATGTGTTCAGTACTTGAGCTAATCTTGAAATCTCATGGTGCCATCAAAACTTGTGTCAAAAAATCACTCAGGACATTAGCAATTATTTATTGTAGTTAGGTGCTAGTTTGGTTTTGCTTACTGAATCTCGCAGTGATCAGCATAATTAGTACATTCACTTTTTCACGTGGTATTGCACAGTTTATTTTTATTCAAATTATTATTTGTTGCTACACGTTTGGTACATTTGCTACATCAGTTACTTTTCTTTTTCAACTGTGATTTAACTGAGTATGTTGTTGAACTGTTTCGCACAGTAGCAAGACTGTGAGGTGGTGAATGAGTAAAACAAACTAATGTGCGACTTATGGTGTTACGGCAGATGCTTGACAGTTGGATTCACAACAAGCACATATATACTGTATATACTGTTGATTTTTAGCATTCAGCATTTGGAGCAACAGTGCAATATTTTTACAATGTGACCAATGTCTCAGCATAAACTGTAATCTTAGAAAAGGTGTATTGGGGGTGGGGGGGAAGTCCTTTAATTACCTATTATGCAAAGAGTTGAGTATTAAAATGCAACATCATTTGGTACTTGGAATCAATTTTGATCATGTCATAAGAAATGATTCATTCCAGTATGTGTAACGTCACAACAACAGAAAATATACTGGAAAAAAGCAGAAAAAGGAGGAATAGCAGGGGATTAGAACGAAGGAAAATCATCTCGAAACGAAAGAAAGTTGTATGCAGCTGTTTTAGTTGCGTGTTCATCTGAAAACAATACTCATGACGTGAAACATAAATATACGTGTTTTCAAAGTATAACGAGTTTGGTAATATTAAGAAGCTTGAAGATTGAAGTTAAATCTGGGATGTATCTCTTTCTGTGTGCCTATATGCAAATACGTAGGAAGCTGAAAGATACAAGACAAGAAAGAGGTCGCATGAGAAGATATACACATATAATTATGTAGACATATATATAGTGACATACGATTATGCAAACGACAAATGAAAAATTCTAGGTGTAACAATAGTGAAGACTACATATGTATAGAGTTCACATGAGACATCATGAGCAGTGCCTTACTGTCCCTTAAACGAAACAAGACAATGCCGACACTGTCGTACTTCAATTTGAAGCTCCCACACATTCATCATTAATTTTTACTATGTGATTTGGTCCAACTCAGTAGAATTTGTTCAAACAATGTATATGTGTTAATAAATTAATTTATTAAATATGTATACAAATTATATTTAGAATTCAGTTATTACTCTATCCGTTCATCTTTATTTATTCACTATATTATTTTTAATACTTGTCCAGTTTATAAAATCAAGAGATAATTTTATCACTTATTTCCTAATTTACCCTTATTAACAACAACAACAACAACAACATACCCAGTGGAATCCCATAAGTCGAGTTTGGGGAGGATAAAATGTACAAAGACCTTACCACTACCTTATAGAGATAGAGAGCTTGTTTCCGAAAGACCCTCAGCTCAAAAGTATCAGGCTAATAATTTACCCTTATCATCAATTACAATTATTTTCCTATTACTTTTTTAAAGATATTATATTTATTATAATAGAAGGGTGATTTGATAAAATTACCCCTATCATCTATTACTTCTTAGTCCTTGTATCAAGTCAATAAAGAACAAGTAAAAATGACGACGAAAATATTATTTAAAATTATCATTAAAAAAATTCAAAACTAATAAAGTTGAAACCGAGGAAATCTTTACAACTTCCAAGGAATCAACCTAGACCCGCTAAAATAAGTCAATAATAGTCTATTCTAAGTTGTTATTGTTCTTGACAATTTAAAAAAGGAATTATCATTTAATTTGTTGAGAATTTGTGGTCATGTTAGATAGACTATCAAGATACTGACATCCATTTACATACTAAAAAAACTACCATGCTTGTCAGGGACTTCAATCCTAGCTTTGATTATGATTTTGGGAAATATTTGAGTATAGTGCATTTCACCATTTCATTAAATATATTACTATTTTGTAAATAAAAGTTGGACTTCATTTTCAACAAGACAGTTACAAAAGTAATGTTGGTTCACCATTATTTTGGAAAAGATCAGGTTATAGATTATGGTAGTAAAACATTAAAATTTTGTCTGAGAATAGATAATATGGTCGGAAATGCTGACATAAGAACTACCTCTAACAATTTTCTTGGAATCTTGAGAGCGGAGTCATGATTTTTACTAACCCCTTGTTTGGATGGTTGTTATCTGTTATATTATATTATATTGTTAGTTTAAATATGATGTTCGCTTTAATTTTGTTACTTAAATTTCATTGTGTCTTCTCATTTAAATTCATTGTTAGGTAACAACGAAAAAACACATTTTATGAAACAACCTTTGTTGTAATTACGTCTTTACTTTTATAATATCTTCTCATTTTTTACTTTTATTTATTATTTAAAATTCTATTTTATTATTTACTCTATTTTTCATGGTATCTACCATATAACCTGCAATTTCTTATAGGTTTATAGTCAAATTATTGATATATGATATTATATAACAACAGAAAATAATACCATCAAATCAAACATCGTATGGATTGAAATAATACAATACAATACAGTACATTATAAAACAATACATAACAACCATCCAACCAAAGTGTAAAGGGGTTCAAAATCAAAAAAAGTAGACATACAAAATAATCGAAAAAAAGTTCGACATTTACTATATATACATTAAAAATTATTTTAATCATATATAAATAATATAATTTTTCCACAATAATAATTCAAATAAACCCCTGACCAGAGGTAGCTCCTGTGGCGTCGGGGATGGGGGTGGGGTTTGAAGTCAATTATTGATGAGTAATTAGTGCAGTGCATTGTGGCATCAACACCACTAATTATAGTGTCACTATGTCATGATGTGTATCTCTATAAATAGGAATCTGCCTACACATTTACTTGTCCACCTCAAGCCCACCATGGTTTTTGACCGTTCGAACGAATTGAGAATTTAAATTTTTTAATAAAAAATATTTTTATATGTATATCATATTATGTCATTGGTGTCAAAAAAAAATAATAATAAGATTTCCATCTACCGACTGCCTACGTAGCATTAATAATCATTGTATATAAATAGCTAGGTTCTCATTCATATATTGAAAACCCAAAGCTTAGCTTCTATTTCCCTTTTCACCAAAAGGGGCTCTTTCTGTACGAAGCCGAAGCCAAATTAGTCTACCGGAGAATGATGTCATCAGCTTCGCCACTTTTACTAATATGGTTTTGCTTGTGTTTGAGTCTGACTACGACGACGTATGCTCGTCTGCAGCCACGAAATTTGTTCATCGATTCGAATTCCAGTGTGAACGAGTTCAACCGGAGAAACCTCTTGGGCAATGGCCTTGGCGCAACTCCACAAATGGGGTAAGATATTGTTTACGCGTTATTATACTGTCAATGTATAAAACTTTAGTATTATTTGTAGTAAGACATAGTTGGTGGTCTGAATATGGTCTATTAGTAAGACAAGGTCATTAGGTTGGATGTATAATAATAGTTGTGAATATGGTGAGTTCTTAATGCGAACATTACTAATGTTTGCATTAGTTATGAGGAGGGTAAACTATACTTTAAAAATATATTGAAAAGATGTGGAAGAGATTTTGAGGGATAATTATGCATGTCTTAATCATATTAATGCACGGATTTAAAAAACTTTGCGTTATTAGTACGAGATTTGATTTGCTTGATTGGGTTCTTTGCTTACGTATTCCACATAATTTTAATCATTCTTCATTTCACTAATTTGTATTAACATGGACGTAAGATGAATTAAATAGGTTTTAATTGGGTTTAATGTACTTTATTTGTGCAACAATAGTTGTCCACGACTGACTTAGTTAATGATAGGAGTAATATTTTCAAATTATTATTATTAAATATAAAATATCTAAATATTAAAAATGAATACTATTTAATGACAAAGATAAAATAAATACAAAATTATAAATTATTTATTGATTTAAATAGAACAAATATTATTAAATATCTTAAAATAGTATAGTGAATAATGAAAGATGGACTCCCCGATGACGAAAAGCTTTATTGGTAGGAATCATAATGAAAGCTCGTGAACTTGTCAAGTTGTCTACTTGTTTGTTGCACCAATAAAATAATTAAGCTGTATAAATTCAAAAACGTTTTACGTACAAGAAAACAACAAAAAACACACTTCAGACGAGCCAGTGATTTATTAATTAGCCCATAATTTTCTTTGATTTTTCTTTAAAATTATGGGCCCATTGAATAAATAGATTTATGTGTGGTCCAATAAATTTATGAAAAATCTTGTTAAATTATTTAGTAAAGCTTTTTTTTTAATCTGATATGTTATACATAGTCATATTAAAAATAAAATAAAATTGTTAGGTACTAAAAGAATTAGAAAAATAAATAAATAAAAGCAATTGAAACTAAGTAAAAATGGAATGAATTAGATGATACTTTCAATTCATTACTTTTTGTTTAACTCGATTCATTTTCACTTATCCAAATTCAATCCCACTCATTTATTTTGGCACCTCTAAAAATGACAATTCATACTGAAATGAAGGAAGATTTGTCTTTTCTACGCAGAAAAACGATGATAGAATAACAACAAAGACTTTTAAAAGTATACATAAAAACTCTTAAAATAACTTTACTGTTAATCATTTTTAAAGTCAGAAGGTGGGCCCATTTGGATATTTAATACAGGGATAATTACACCAGGAGACATTTCAATTAAAATAATTACAAAAAAAATAGCATTTGTTGTATAGGTATGTATAGTCAGATATATTTGTGTATCATAATGCATATTTAGTGTATAACTCATATATAAGTAATATGCATTGTATACTAGTGTATATTTTCTATAACTTTTCACAAACTATATTGTGTAGTCATGCATAGTTTCACTGATTTGGGTTATTTTTTATTTAAATAAAATATGATTACTTTTTTAATAAACTTTTTACTTTTTTTTGTATATATATGAAATTTCCTCAATATTTTTCCCTGATTTCTAAGAATATTTTCAAAATATTGTTTGGTTACACATTGTAATAAGTTTTTGTTAGTTTTAAAAGTTGTTTAATCATATTATAAAGTTTATAAATGTAAGTATAAAATTTGTAACTGAATTTACAGATGGAGCAGCTGGAATCATTTTGGTTGCAATATTGATGAGAACATGATCAGAGGAACAGGTCAGCTAAATTATTTTCTACTTTGAAATGGAAAAGAAAAGTGTGATTAAATAAACAAAAATACTTACTTGTACCGTATAACACTTCCTCTGCTAGCTGCACAACAGTTGTCACTTTTGTATTTTTTATTTTTGATGTGGCAGCTGATGCAATGGTGGCTACTGGACTTTCTTCTCTTGGATATGAATACATCAATTTAGGTAAACTTGTATTGAAATTTAGATATTTGAATTTAAATGTTTTAAGATATTGTGTTAAAATTTGAATAATAAATAATTAACATTATTTTTTTAACACCTCAATGAAAGAATTTATTTCTAATTCTATATACATCAACAAATATTTTTAAGAATTATATGATGGTTGAGGGTCGTTGCAGTAGTTGTAAGGGGTCGTTTGGTTGGGAACAAGTTATTTTGGGATTAATTATCCTATATGGGGTACCTTATTCCATAACTATGGTATAAATGGTGGGATAAGTTATCCCAAACTTGGCAACCAAACAAGATACCAAAATTTTATCCCTTCACTATTTTTTATTCCGTGACTATTTATTTTTATCCCTAACACCAAACAACCCCTAAATATCGAAATCGAGAATAATGTTGGCTTGCGAAGAATGAGATAGTAACTAGTGGTGATAGTGATTGTCAATAGAAGTTGATGGTAGTGATAACTAGTAGTGGTAATATATAGCGACAGTGGTTAACGATATATAATGTGGCAACTGATGGTGGTTGATAGTGATGATTGTGAATAGTAGCTACTGATAGTGACAAGTAGTTACAGTGGATTGAAGCTAATAAGCATTTAAGATATTATACGCGAGAAATTAACAATCTAAATGAATGAGATCTAAATAGTAATTACAATTATGATCTTTCTCTAAATGTAAACAAATGAGGCAGTCTTCTTGTGGGCAAAAATTTGCTTTTCAGTTTTATTCCTAATCAAGTATTTGTGGTAATTTATTCCTTCAGATGACTGCTGGGCTGAAGGCAGTAGAGACTCCCAGGTACTCTAAAATTGCTTCCCCTCATTTTTATCGGAATACTTTCCTTTTTAGTCCGTTCTAAAAAGAATATCTTCTTACAATTAGTGAGTAACTTTAGCTTTGAAATTCTCCTTTCACTCTCGTTGAAATAAATATCAACCAAATAAATATTTAAGTATTATTTTAAATGACAAATTTCAAAACTCTTTCGCTTTCTCTAAAAACTGGATCAAATCAGCAAAGAATATCATATAAAATGAGATGGAAAAAATATTATTTTTCTCTATTGTAGTAGGTTTGTTTCCTCGTTCAATTAGATTACGAAGTCAACTTATTATTGACACTTGTATATCTATCAAATGATCTAATAGTGTAAAAATTCTTAATTATACTCGTTTTATTATTTCAAAGTTGATGATGACGGTCATATATAGTATTTTTGTGGTATATTACGTTTGAAATATTCCTAATTGGTAAGTTTCTTGTATTTTCATTGTCCGCTGCAGAATCGATATATCGTACCAAAAAAGGGGGCACTTAGGGCAGGGGGAGGGGTAGGAACTGAGACAATCTATGCGAAATGTTACTTATATGAACTCACTTTTTTATAATCGATAACACCATGAAAAAATCAAAAAATATGGACAGGGAAATTTGGTTGCTAAAGGTTCAACTTTTCCTTCTGGGATTAAAGCGCTAGCAGATTACGTTCATGCCAAAGGATTAAAGCTTGGACTTTATTCAGATGCTGGGTATATTTCTATACTAATTAATTTTTTTCCTTTTTAATAATAATTGGTCGAATAATTAAAAATGAGCCAAAATGTTTTTTGTAAGGCAGGACTCAGACGTGTAGTAAACAAATGCCAGGTTCATTAGGACATGAAGAACAAGATGCAAAAACTTTTGCTGCCTGGGTATGTGTTTGTTTGGTCTACATATACACATTTTTTTAAAATAATAATAAGTCATACTTAGGTTTGGAGATTATAATAAACTTTTTGCATTTTTTGTTAGGGTGTTGATTACTTGAAGTATGATAATTGTAACAACGAGAATCGAAGTCCAAGAGAAAGGTACGTATTACTTGCCTCTCAAAAAACTTACGTGCTCGATATTTATATCAAATTAATATATATATTTTACTATGGTTAGATATAAATGAGATGAATGTCTACCATAATTAACTAGTTAGGTTATAAAAGAAACAATTTCTTTTACCATTTCCTGCTTTCTCGACGACAAGAATATACCTTTTATGCCTTCTTGTACTGAGAATTGAGATATATTACTTCCTCGATCTATCTTTATTTGTCTAGTATACTAAATCAAGAGATAATTTTATACTTAGTTTCTAATTTACCTTTATCATTTATTATAGTCATTTCCTTATTATGATTTTCAACATATTGTATTTATTATGTTAAAGGGTGATTTAATCTGCTTTTGTCCAAGTCAATTGTGGACAACTATTGTTGAATGAAAGGAAGTGAAATGTTCATAACTAAAAATATTTGCTTCCTTAAATGAAACAGGTATCCAATAATGAGCAATGCTTTACAGAACTCTGGAAGGTCTATATTTTTTTCCATATGTGAATGGTGAGTGTATTTCATGAATGGATCTTTATATAAATAGCTTGTCGAATTCATTATTATACATATATTATACATAGTATACTTGAATTATATACATATATTGTACATTTTGTTTTTGGTTTAATCAATTGATGGACAATAATTGGAGATACATCTAAAATTAGAGTAAGAATTGTAATAGTATGATATTTTCCCAATTTCAGGGGAGATGATAATCCTGCCACGTGGGCTTCCTCTGTTGGAAATAGTTGGAGAACTACTGGAGATATTTCTGATGATTGGGGCAGGTAAAATATAATTTATTTTTCAATTATTCACAACTAGAGACTGCATTTCTAGCTTATAAATAAAGGTGGTGGTCCTTTATACATAAAAAACTTAGGTATTTGCTTTCGTAAATTTTTCCCCCATTTTTAATCAAATTCGATATTAAATCCATGTAATAGATATGTTTTTGATCATTATTATAAATATTCACAAATTTATCATAATTATCGCTATGAAATAGTGATTTTAGTGTGTCTGGCGTTGCAGCATGACTTCTCGAGCAGATATGAATGACAAGTGGGCAGCTTATGCTGGTCCAGGTGGCTGGAATGGTATAATATAATTCATAAAAATTTATGTATTTTATTTCTAATTAATTATAAAGCTAAATTAAATTTCTTTTTTAACTTTAATTGAAATGGTTTTAATTTGTTATTTCAGATCCAGACATGTTAGAAGTTGGAAATGGAGGAATGAGCTTTGGAGAATATCGTTCTCATTTCAGCATTTGGGCATTAGCAAAAGTCAGTTGTGATTATTATTATGAATTTAATTAAATACATTCTATTTACAAAAAAATGGACTTTAATTTGTTATTGATATACTTGTTTTCTTTTTTTGTTCGTAGGCACCTTTAATTATAGGTTGTGATATACGATCAATGGATAGTTCTACTCATGACATCCTAAGCAACACAGAGGTCATTGCAGTTAATCAAGGTAAAGAATTTTGCCCTTCTTTTTTTCCGGTTGTGTCGATTTATGGTAAAAGTAGTACATGAAAACATAATATGTTTAAGTTTGTACGAGTTAATGACTTGCTCCATTTAGCAATCCAGGCCATTTTGAGCCGCCCAGTTCCACTCATCTTAAAAGCTGTAGGAGTAGGCTCCCTTCCATTTTCTCTCTCTCTCTTTTCTTTAAGTTTCTATGTCGATGATTGGCAGATGACGTAAGTTGGATTTTATGGCTAAGATTTAACTAACCAAATACATCTCTAACATAGTTTGGTTAAATCTTAGCGAATAAATCTAACTTATGTCATGTGTCAGTCATCAAGACAAAAACTTAGGGAAAATGGAGAGGATTCTTCTCCAAAGTTGCACATACACTTTCTTCATATATACAATGTCTGAAGTTATGCTTGACTAATTGTTTGAAGTTACGAATAAGAGAAGTTCATGTATTTCTGCTTGAAGTTCAGGCAAACATGGTTGCACTTTGGTCGTTCTAACTTCAGTCATTTTTGTTTAAATGTCAGTCATCTAAAACTTCAGATATTGCATCTAAGATTATCCCAAATTGGGTACACGTGCCCAAATTTTTTTTAGAAAAATCTAAAAAACTGGCGCAAGTTGAATGACGATATCAAAATCAGATATCATGAACTTCGTCCTCCATTTAACTCTTCCAAATTCAACTTAATCCGCTCATTTAACCCTCTGAATTGCATTATAATAAGATCAATAGTAGTGGAAGACTAGAACATAACATGTTTTTACTTGTTGACATTGAGATCAGATAGACTTGGAGTTCAAGGTAAAAAAGTTAAGCAGAATGGAGATTTGGAGGTAAATATTTTGAATTTTAATTTGTCTTTCCAATTAACTCTCTCTCTCTCTCTCTCTTTTTTTTAAAATACAAAAACCAGTAAATGTATATACTTGTAACAGGTTTGGGCAGGACCTTTAAGTGGGAAAAGAGTAGCAGTTGTGCTATGGAACAGAGGATCATCAAAGGCTGATATAACTGCTTATTGGTCTGATATTGGACTTGATTCTTCTACTGTTGTTGATGCAAGAGACTTATGGGCTGTAAGTCTTTCATTTATTTATTCATTTTCTTACTTTAAATTTCGAGGGTTTTTCTGAAACAGTCTCTCTGTCTTTAAGAGATAGTGGTAAAGCTTCCGTCTATTTTTTACTCCCTAAAACATATTGTTATTGTTGTCAGTTGATAAATGAACATTAGGCCCAACTCAACCACAAAAACTAACTTATTAGAGGAGAATTGATTGAATCATATTAAAAAGGTCGAGGTGAAACTCTTCATACGATCACTATTATTTAGGAGGTTAAAAGGAGAGCATGATTCTAGTCTAATTTTTAAAAACTATCTGCACTTTATAGAAAATTTCTCAGTGCTTCTCGAACAAGACTGTAAAGAGCGACGATTCATTCTTTGGCATAAAAGCACATATTAATTAATCATCTATTATATATGTTTCCAAGTTTAATTTAATTGACACTTTTTATCGTTTAAATTGAATTGCAGCATTCAACAAAAGGATCAGTTAAAGGACAAATATCAGCCAGTGTTGAGGCACATGATTGCAGCATGTATGTTCTTACTCCCAGAAAATAAGTTCAACCACATTGATCAAATGTTGTAATTTATATCGAAAAATTATCACATTGCTAGAGGAGTACTCATAACATCATTTAGTTTACAATAAGAAGAATAAATTAGAGGGGTTTTGTTATTTATATATATAGTTAAGACAGTTTTTTTGTATTTGTATTGAACTTATATATTGTATTTTGTGTGCGGAGAATTTGATATGACATACATATCATTATGTTTTAAATCTTTTTTTTTTTATGTAAATCAGAAAAGCGAAATGAGAATTTAATCCTATCAAAATATGAAAAGATTATGAGTTTATGACATACGCTATAATTTAAGAAAATTCATTTAAACTTAGCTCGCTTTGCAAGTTGCGTATTTAGACTATGTCGTGTTTGTATTATTGCTTAAATTTTTTCAGTGTTTATGGTAATTTCAAAGTGATTATATTCTTGAACTTATCTTTACTTGTCACAAGATTTTCATGACCTTATAATTCTATAATCATATCATAAGAATCTCAAATCTACACCTTCAGAGATAACGTATGTAATGACACTATACAAACTCACATGTTAAATCAGATATCCCATTTAATTCTCCATGTATGATTTTCTTCAATATCCACTTACCATCCAATTATTGTTACCTTACCATAAAAAATTAGAAGGAAAAATTAAGTAATCTGGCAAAAACATATGATATACATTATATTATACAACTATAGTTTGAAAAATTACGATGTATAACTATAGTTAGGATTTTGTTGCTATTTTTTCTCTCATCTCTTCCTCTCTCCTCTCTCTTTCTCTCTCTGCATTTTCTTGCCAGTCATACAATTACATATGTATATCAATTGCATATATATAATTTATTTTGAGAAATATACATAGTCAATTCGACAAATATACATATATGATTTGTCTCTCTCCACTTTCTGCCCTCTCTACCCGGCCTCTCTCCTCCCTCTCCCAATCTCGCTTGCCAAATATACAAATACATATGTATATTAAGTTACACATATAATTCGACAAATATACATATACAATTCGCTTATCTCTTTCCCTCCAGGTCACATAGCCGAGGTTGTAATTATGTAAAATATAACTATTTGACCATATTAAATTTTAAGCATAGGATATTTATGAAAATTCCCCAACTTAAAATAATTACTGTTATAAAAAATAATTATATCAGGTATCCACAGTAATAGCCGAATCACTAGGACTTTAAAGATGGCAAAGCCCTAGCCCATCATTAAAGCCCAACGAAGAGAGATTTTTAATGGCTCTGCGTTTCCATAATGTTTTCTCTTCAGCCGCAGTGGAACCCTAAAAGCAAAGGAAGCTAAAGGAGAGTAACAGAGCACAACAATGGCGGCAATCGCACAGCAACCAAGGACATTGTCCACGAAAGAGGCTGACATACAGCTGATGTTGGCCGCTGAAGTCCACCTCGGCACTAAGAATTGCGACTTCCAAATGGAGCGTTACGTCTTCAAGCGCCGCGACGACGGTATGCTCTTTAGCTCGCTAATATACTCATTTTCATTCTGTTTGTAGATCCATGATGGTAAATTGGTAGTTATTTACATGAATTTTTCTAGTATTTACGTGCTGGTATTGGAATATATGGTTAATGAATATGCGCTTCGTCAAAGGTGTTAGATTCGTTAGAACAGGATATAGATACTTATTAGTGATTTTAAGGGGAAAAGTAAATCCATGTACCTAGAGAAAAATTTTTCCTGTTTAGTAAGAAGTGCTGTATGTTAGTTATTATGTTTGAAAAACAAATGATTTCACTCTATAGTACTAGCACATTCAGGTAATTAATGCGCGCGATCCACTCTTTTTATTGTGTAGTTTATAGATAATGTTGGTTTCCTATGCTATGATTTTTCATCTGTGGATTAATAGCAGTTGTAATATCAGTTGAAGCTGAATTACTTGCACCGTGTTTAGATGGTTGCAACCCATTGGATTTTATTGCAGTTTAAATATCATTTTTGTTTTGAGTGGTACTTAAATTTTATTGTAATGTATCATTTAAAACCATCTTTAGATACCGAAAAAAAATTCCATTTTGTGTAATAATTAAGGTCACATCTTACCTTAATATTTTCTTCTCATTGTCTTTTTACTTACTGTTTAATAATCATATTTTATAGTATTTCCACCCTTTATCTTACTTTTCTTGTAAATTCATTGTTTAAATTTTCCATATTTGACATTATGTAACGATGGAGAATGATATAATCTACCCAAATTTTATATTCATTAAAACAATACAATATATTATATTATGGAACTCTACGTAAGAAGCATTCCAAACAGAGTGTTAGTATATTTTGCCTATCTTTTGTCTCTGATATTTATACTCTCTGTTGATTTATTATTTGGTAAAGTGATGCATCAGTTGTAATGAATACTGATTCTAATTAATTTGTATTCTGGGTGGCTATATATTTGATTTCATAATTATGGTATTATCAATGCATCCATTAGTTCCATTAGTTTAGTAACTATCCTTGTACCTTCATTGTTCCTTTGCTCCCAGGTATCAACATTATTAACGTAGGAAAGACATGGGATAAGCTGCATATGGCTGCTAGGGTTATTGTTTCTATTGAGAATCCTCAGGACATAATTGTGCAATCTGCCAGGCCCTATGGACAGAGAGCTGTCTTGAAGTTCGCACAATATACTGGTGCACATGCAATTGCTGGGCGTCACACCCCTGGTACCTTTACCAACCAGCTTCAAACTTCATACAGCGAGCCACGACTTCTCATTCTCACTGATCCAAGAACTGATCACCAGGTTGATACTTCTGTAACATCACTTGTTTCTTTCTTTTAGGTTGTCGACACTTTATAACTAGTTTGAGTCATTTGCAGCCAATCAAGGAGGCTGCACTTGGAAACATCCCAACTATTGCCTTCTGTGACACTGATTCACCAATGCGTTATGTTGACATTGGTATCCCTGCCAATAACAAAGGGAAGCACAGCATTGGTGTTCTCTTTTGGATCTTAGCAAGGATGGTACTGCAGATGCGTGGTACCATTAGTCCTGGACCCAAGTGGGATGTCATGGTAAAACTATTTGGAAGGATTTTTGTTCTCTCTATGCTCATAATTCTTATCCTAGCTGCTGTAGTAGTTTAGTTGTTCTCAAGTTTGAATAACGTTTTCAAGTTCCATTTTTCATTTTGTGTGTATCTTGTAGCTGTTGAACATCCATGTTCTCACATTTAATTTCTTTCTGTGGTAGGTGGATCTCTTCTTTTACAGAGAGCCTGAAGAGGCAAAAGAGCAACAAGAAGACGAAGTACCTGCTATTGCAGATTATGCAGAATATGGTGGTGCTGCTCTTGGTGGTGATTGGACTAGCAGCCAAATCCCTGATGCTCAATGGACTGCAGATGGTGCAACATCTGTTCCTGTAGCTACTGGTGGGTGGTCTGGAGACGCAGGTCAGTGACATGTTTTCTGGAATTAGTTATTTAAGTCTGAATGGAGGTCATCTGAATATCGTGGCACTGCATTTTTTTTTCATCTGATCTTTTGTATTCTACTTTGTGAATGCATTTTTTAACTAGTCTAAAGAATCTGATATATGTCGTAGCATGAGTGATCTCTTAGTTTTCTGAGGTCTGCTGATTTTATATACTTTTTTCTTTTCTATATATAATGCCATATTTTGTCTCCTTACCTTTCAGTGGTTGAGGGAGGTTGGGATGCCGCGGCTGCTCCTCCTGCAGATGTACCAGAAGTGACCCCTGCTCCAGCTGCTAGTGGATGGGAATGAACTTGATTCCTTTAGAAAGTCCCTTTTTTGGTTAAAGATTAGATGTGAGTTGAAACAGACGTTTTTGTTTACAATGCTATTTATAAAAATTTTGGACTTGATGTACGAATTAGTTTTAATTATTTGTAGCATGTCTTTTTAGTGCAATCTTCTCTTAACCCCTCTCTCGTGACTCAACGTTTGGAAAATTGTCTACATTCTCTTTAATGTGTTAAATCAAGGGAAAGCTACCTTGTAATCGGAATGGGTGTAATTATCAGCTTATTACAGAGCCTCGTAAGTACTTCGACCTAACTCCACAATGTAATTGTAGTGTAATCATGTGTGCTGTTTGGTGGCAAAAGTATAAGTTCTAAAAATAAAAATTTATATTTAGAAAAATAAGAATATTTATAAATAATACTTCTTCTATCTCATTTTAATTAAATTTGTGAAGTAATGCATAGATATTAAGAAAGGCATTTAAAGACAAATTTTACATCAGACTTTTTATTGTTGCCCTTTGTAAAATCATAAATATATAGTGTAATTTATTTCTTAAAAAATGTAAAAGTTCAATAATAAAGGGTAAATATGAAAAAAGTTTCAAACATTCATCTTGAACTTTGAAAAATTTAACTATTTTGAACCTTGAAAAAAGCTTAAAAATTTCAATTAATTTGAGATAGAGAGAGTATTAAATTAAGTATTTAAGAAATTAAATGTAAAATTGTCTCTATTTTTGAACCTTGAAAAAAGCCTAAAAATTTCAATTAATTTGAGACAGAGGGAGTATTAAATTAAGTATTTAAGAAGTTAAATGTAAAATTGTCTCTTAATTTCATATAGTGGACAAATATTGTTGGACATCCTAAAATAGTATAAGATGAACAAATATTGTTGCACATCCTAAAATAGTATAAGCGACAAGTAAAGATGGACGGAGGGAGTATGTTGTCTTTTGAAAATATACTAATAAGTAAATATATGTTCTTAACTAATATTATGAAAAAAATTATTTATATTTTAAAATTAGTATATTTTAATTAAATTAATCATAAAGATTAGAAGTATAAATTTTTATGGGCATTAAAATGCATGTTTGACAAAAATATTTAATTTTTAAATGTTATTAAAGAAAAATATTACACTTATAATCTTATTCAACAATGAATTTTATTTTAGTTTAAACATTAGAATGCTTATAAAATTATGGCAATGAAAAAATAAACTAGAAAAAATAAATAATATAAAAAATTGCATGGAATTATGTGAAGAAAAAGTTGAGAATGAGAAGAAAATAAAATATAAATAATAAAAATAACTTAAAATAAACAATCAAAAAAGAAAAAGGAAGAAATGAATCTTAAAGAGTTTCATGTAATTATGCCAATTCCTTATCTTCCCTTGGTAGGGATGGCAATTGGGCGGGGCGGGGCAGGTTGGGTGCGAGTTTAAAGAATCTAAAAGTAATTCGAAGAAAATTAAAGCTTTATAATTAGTAAAAATCAAAGAGATAAGTTTTTTGTATTAAATATTGACTTTAATTTTATTTTGACTAAAATTTAAACTAGACATATCCAGTAAATTGTAAGTTATTGAAATGTTAATTGGAAACTTTTAATTAATGATTGAGAAATAATTGTTAAAATGTCAATTAAAAATAGTTAATTATCGGTTAAGATGTCAATGAGCAAAATATTTTAAAAAATACGAATTTTTATTTTTCATATTAAATTCAATTAAAAAAATAAAAGAACTAAAAAATTTATGTAGGGTAGGTTTGTGTAGGGCGGTTTGAAAATGAAAAAAATTATCATGCGGATTAAAAAATTTGCAGGTTGAAGTCAACCCACGCCCCATTAACATCCCTATTCCTTGGTAATTGAAGGGTGTAACTATACTCATTTTATTACACTTAATAATTAGTTGATCTACCAAATGTATCAAAGACTATAATTATACTCAATTATTTCAAATTTCAACTAGATGATGACTTTCCAAATAGGTTCTCGATGTTTGCTTAAAGGTTTTTCAATGTTGTGTTGCGAGCCAAATGTTGAATAGAAGGAAATGAGAGAGTTTCAAGCTATCTTTTTATAAAAACAAAATTTGTGAAGGACTCTAAAATCAATTGACCCTTATTTGGTAAATAAAAAGAAAAATAATAAACGTGCTTTTCAATTGTTACGTGTTTCTTTGAATACCTTTTTTGTATTGACCATTCTATCTGCCAACTGCCAAGACTAATGGGTTGCTCCATTGGATTTAACAGATCATTTTTCGTATAATAAAAGCTGAATTAGTACAAGTTGTATATATTCATCAATTCTGCAAGACTAAGAAATTTAAATCAACTGTCAGTATACCTGAAATGAGTTTCTAATGGCTATGATCTTTACTTTTACAAGTCAGAGAAGAGCCTCAACCCAGGGGAGACAGTATGAATCCAGTTTTTGTCGACTACTTGAATAAGTGTGGCGTATAGCCTATCTGAATATGCCTGTGTTTTCCCTTGTGTAATCAAACTGAACAGACGAAAACTGCAAATTTACGAGTATCCCTTGTGGCTTCTCATCCTTGTTACCAAGTGTCTGCCCTTCTCTTCTATGTGACGCTTCTTCTCTTCAAGCTTCTCCCCCATTTTTTTCCGGAAACCAAGCATCCTAGCCTTTGTACCTGTTTTTTTTGGCTTCATATCATCTTCAGTATAACTATTTCGTTCCTCTAGCATCCTCAGTAAATGAGAAGGTGAAGGTATGTAGCTCTGCAAGTTCTCCTCTGTGCTCATCCAGTGACTCCCTAGCTGTTCATTGTGGTTCAACAAGGGGGCGTGCAATTCTGCTGGGCCGCTATGAACTGATAAATATTCCTGTGGGTCCGATGACTTGCGTTTTAGTGTCTCTCCGTAATGCTTTTTCGACTTCAGGTGTGCTCTTTCTGGACTAGTAGTGAGGCTTCTGAAATTATGCTGAACGTTAGGAACCGAGTACCATGAGTGTGGATCCAGTGACTTGCTCTTTTGAGTAGCCCATCCAACTCTATTCGGTCTATCTTGTTCCCTTTCAGCGTTTGCTTCTTGTTTCCTGGCATTACCTGCAGATTTATTATGAATACATATATATGGTGCATCCTTGAGGGGAATCCAGTCATCCTTTTCTGCTAGCATCCAAGGTACGCATACATTCTCGCAGTTTGGAATCACAACAGCTTCACGAATAGCAGCCTGCATCAGTTTGTAACAGCATCAACTAAACCTCCGAGAAAATCTAAGCAAACATTGCCTGGTGTAGAATCTGAAAATTGATTTCCTCTATTAAGTTGGTTTTTCTTTTGTAGTTAGCACGATTTGCAAAAAATGCAGGTCATTGAGTAAGGTGGTGCTACAGAAAGACAAGAAGAAATACTAAAAGTAATAAAATGGCTAGATGAGCAGAGTGTATTCTACTTGTACACGTGCTGTTGGTGCCATATAAAGTACCATCAGCCTCTCTTCCCACTAAAGAAGTAACCAAATCACTTTCCTCTGCTTTCCACGTCTCAAAGTACCTTTCTAAATTTCACAGGAATGGATACTGTCATGATCTATCTGAGACCAATTTAAAGTATCATCTGCACAAAATCGGCTCATGAATTCTTTGAGGTGGATAATTAGATTGGGGCAACCAAAGTCAAGCAGTTGTTATGGTGCTTTACGTTGAAGAAAATCAGGAAGGAGAAGAATAGCAGATGCCAATAGCACTTCAAGTTATTACATGGGGATCTTTGGTTGGTTATTGAGAGTAGGTAATAATTAGTGTCCTAACTTTCAGGCCATTTTGGTGTGCATTCTACCTTTGGCGTTCACAGCACCTAAAAGCTTGTGTAGCTGACTGGCAACCTCAATTTACTTGATGAATGTTATTCCGACAATAGAGCAGATTACTTTTAAAACTAACCTTAATTCGACTGGTTATGAACAACAAAAGGTGTCCACTTGAGATCTTACGGTCCCCAATAGAAGAGTTTAAATGGATATCAATATCTGGCATCGCTGTGAATCCAAACCATATTTGATCTGAAGGTGGTGGCTTTATATATAACCTCAGTGTACCTCGTAAAGATGCAACCCTGATCCCCAACGAGAGTGGAACCTGAATGTTGAAATACAATGGTTAGAAATCGATGAGCTGCTTCCACTAGCTACAAGATGGAGACATAGGTTTCCCATTGACTACTGCAAAACCAACATAAACAGGAAAAAAGGACCATACCTTTCTGAATATCTTAGTGATACAGGCAATATGACAATATCAGTACAGCACAAGTCTCATGATTGTATAACGAGTCAATCCCATTTTCACCAGAATTTATTTCCTATATCAACCACCTTGCATCCTCATTTTAACTACTGGTTTCTATTTTCATCGACTATCAAAGAGAAATAACAAGGTCTACTGTATGGCATGAGTTTTAGTTCTTTTTTCTGTAGCATAATAAGGAGGCCATTAATAATTTATTACACATAATTATGTCCAACAACAACAACATACACAGTGGAATCCCACGAGTGAGGTCTAGGGAGGGTAGAATGTACCCAGACATTACTACTACCTCATAGAGATAGAGAGGTTGTTTCCAGAAAACCCTCGTCTCAAAAACCCATAAGCAGAATAAACTAGATATGGAAAAAACGAAAGAGGAAAAGAAAAGGAAACAAAAAGAACGACTAATCACGAAAAAACACATGATAGTATGTAAATACGATTATACATAATTATGTCCAAAAGCTATTATTGTACCCTAAGCATGGACTATTGTAACACCCCACATTTTATATGTACGAATGCTATTTAAATGAATCATGTTATGGTTTGGTCAAATTTGCTTCAA
>JAPFFP010000070.1:19423658-19449132 GCA_026153255.1 Solanum medicagineum
GTTGGTTCTCCCGAGCCTTATCGGCAACGGGTGCCAGTCCGCCCTAACAGTACTTTGGGGTGTGACAACTATTAAGACACCAATTTACTTCTCAAGTTCATTAACCCTCTTGAGCATTACACAGTGAATTATGAAATGGGTTATTGACATCCAGCAGCAAGTTAAGCGTTTAAACACAGCAAAACCAGGAAGTTTACTTCAGGGAAACCCAAGGTTAAATTGCTAGACACAAGCAGAACATTATAACCAACCTGTGAAACCTGCTTGGCCAGGGAATGTAAGATTGATTTCCACTTAGATTCAGGAGGTGAGCCACTACTGCAATTAGAGCTTCTGCTCCCAGTTGAGAAGTTACCTGATTAATGCGGTTTAGATTACTAACTGATAAAGATGTATTTATTTTTCCACGAGAAAATAACCAAAGGAGATTTTTCCACATACGTGCTAGAATATGACCTCCATTTCTTTGGTCCATCTTATCCGTGTTCTTGTCAGAATGCTTAAATTGTTCAAAGTCTTCGAAACCTTCAAACAAATCTGGTTTGACGTCATCATCAACACTTGAATCTAAATTTGATTCGTCCCCTTCATGCAAATCAAGGTCTTGAACTTCAAGCCTCGTTTCAAGATCCAATATTGCACCACCAGAGTACTGAATATCAATTTCGAAAGCCCAGAGCTCGTTCATGTCTGAGGGAAGAACCCTCATTGCATGAATATACGGAGGGAGGTCACCAACATTAACAGCTGTACAAGTTACTTCACCTATGTAACTGGGGCTACGAATATTGGTGAGGGTTCTCTACAAATGAGGAGAACTCTGAGTTATAGCCTTACTATAGAAACAAATTTCTCTTCAAGTGATCATGAAAATGTCACATTAAAATATATGCACATGAAGCTTCAAAGTGAAATGCATTAAACAAACTTCTCGTCCTGAACTGATAACTTCTCTTACACAAAAGCTTGCTGCTGATATTTCACTAGCCATTTATCCAAGCCATGGCAAAATTCCTTAAAGAATGTTACACATAGTTGTATCAAGTTGTATGATATTTTATAGTGATGAGTTTCAGATTAGAGACGTCAAAATTTCTCTGTGTTTTAAAATCTCAAAGTTATTTGAGTCTCTGGCGAGATTGTAGAGACTCTAATAACAAGAAAGAGAGAAGAAGTATATCATAAATGGAAGAATTCGTTAATGACATTACATAATAAGGGCCCCTTGTGTAGGAGTCTTTGCTTAACAACAACAACATACCTTGTGATCCCACAAGTGGGGTCTGGGCAGCGTAAAATGTACGCAGACTTTACCATTACCTCATAGAGATAGAGAGGTTGTTTCCGGGAAACCCTCGTCTTAAGAATCAAGCTCCATAAGCAGAAAATACTAGATATGAAAAAAAAAGGAAAGAACAAAAAAAGGACAAATGACTAATAATGAAAAGCAAATAACATAATAAGATATACTTTATTCTCTACTTTAAGTTTAACAATTATACTTTACTAAATGTAAGGTAAGTAGTTATTCTCCTATGATTAAGTAGAGAAAATTCGCAAATATCATATATAACTCCTACCATATTCAGTTTATCAAATCAAATTATTGTGCATAGAATGTTTTATCATATAACAGTATGAATTATATATTTATTCTCAACATTTATTTGATTTCCTAATCAACTTGTTTGAGGCGTAGAATTCAATTTTTATTTTATTGAATTTGCTTGTTTTGAGGACATAGTATAAATATCAACGAAAACCTATAGTCGATCAAAATCTTGCTAAAAAACTGCCATCAAAATGATGGATGGGAAGGCGCATGCCATGCCACAACCATAACAGTCGCTGCAAGAGGTGTGATGCTGGTCGGTTAAAAGAGAGAAACAAAGCCAATCACCAGATAAAGGAGGTGTTGCACAAAAGATGGGGAAATGAAAAGAAGGGTCAGAAAAAGAAAGATAAAAAAAAAAAACATTGGCAAGTACATAAATATTATTGATTCCCTGCCAAGATTGTAAAAACACCAATACCATGTAAACAAAGAGAAGAAGAAGACATAAACTGAAGATTATATTATCGACATTACATATTAGGGTCTTTTTCTTTTCTTTTTCTGAGAAAGGTAACAGCATATTCATCAGCACCAAGATAGTGTGACACAGTGGCAGCAATATCTACAATTACAGAAGACATTGTTCATCTCATAAGGAATCTAAACATTCTACCAAGGTTTCTGCATCATCTACATAATTTTCCTTGCACAAAAACGAGCAGACTAAAACATAAAAATTCATCTTAGTCTTCTCTATATATACTAGAGATTTGATTATTGACAATACACATTAATGTCCTGTTATACAGGAAGTCTTCATCCGGTACAATGATAATATAAGTCATTATTCTCCTACAACTAAATAGAGATTGTCCTAGAATATCCTATGACATCCTTTTTCTTAACAAGGTAGGAAATATAGCCCCTATAATAATTTTTTTTATGACAAGGGGAATCCATAGCGCTACTTGTTGGGTGCGCATAGGATGAACCCCCGCTCCTATAATATACATTATACAAAAAATTATACTCCCTTTGTCGCATTTTATGTGGCACTCTTTGACTTGGCATGGTGTTTAAGAAAAAAAGGATGACTTTTGAAACTTGTAGTCTAAAATCATTCTTAGATATTTGTTTGACTGAGAATCATTTCATTAAGGGTAAAAGGGGAATTTTAAAGATAAATTGTTTCCAATTTAAGTAAGGTGACATTCTTTTTGGGACGGATCAAAAAGGAAAGGGTGCCACATAAAATGGAACGGAGGGAGTATTCTACAATATTCAATCATCCAAATACGATCAATCATTGGAACTAAGGACATTCAATCATAATGCCACATTATTTTTCTGCATTTCAACAGTCTTGAAAAACAAATCAATGAGTTTTGGCATGAAACAGACCCAAACAAAATGGAACAGATACAGAGTAAACATACAACCGACTTCCACCTTGGGATTGAGGTGTAGTAATTTTTATTTTATTTTTTTGAGAATGGTAACTTGAAGGTGTAGCATTATTACAGTTGTTAATGTCCAAGAAAAGCAAAACAAGTAACTTAGTAACCAATCTCTACCCTAGTCAAAAAAAAAAAAAGGTTCAACTATGATAACTAATGAAATAATGAAGTAAAGGGAAACACGAACCTGAATCCGTTCTTGCACAAAACTTTTCATCTGCTCATTTCTTTTAGCATCAAAGAACAACCGTGACATTAACAAATTCCAACAAAGGGATCCTTCATCACCAATAACCCTGTCATCAGAATCTGCATCAGAAATGACAGAGGCAGTAGAAGAAGGCACTATAACATCCTCATTGGAAAAATCGAGAGGCTTTCTTGTTGGAGCAATAGGCAAGTCAAGGTCTTGGAATGAAGGGCCTTTCTCAATCAACTTTCGCTCTTCATGGCCTGATTTTGAACTGCAGCTTGCCTTATTTTCTTGAGCATTCTTGCTACCTTTCTTGGTTAACTTTTTTAGAAATTGACGAACTTTTGCCGAGGGACCATCCGGCTTACTTGATTTATCAACTAATTCAGCACCAAAACTTGAAGATGGTTTCATAAATGAAGGATATGCTGCATTTAGTAACGTCACGTAATTCTGGAACTCTATATTTAACTTTGCCAACCACTTTATTTTTTCTTCATCCTCACAGGAAGCGAGACGAAGGGCTTTGCACCATGCTTCCTTCTCCCAAGGTGTCTCAAGGTAAATGTAAAATATTCTACTTCCTTTATAAATAGCAGATGCTCCGCTTTCAACTTTAATTGGGAATCTTTTTGCCCTGTAACAGAATTGAAGTGCTAAGCTACAGTTGGCATTATCCTTTCCAATATAAAAATTAAAGAAACATTTATGTGACAGAATTTTTGACAAAATACATAATATAGCTTTTGAAATAAAAAGTTCACCTACGATACCTTCTTTAATGAAGTTAAAACCTGTTTGAATTGATTACGTCTTGGAATTGTAAGGCTTTGCTTTCCAACTTTTCATCCATAGCTATTTGGGCATGATTTTATTATTCATGAAAACATATAGTTATACATTCTCAATCAATTTTTTTGATAGGCAACAACATACTCAATTATTGCCTAACTAAAAAAATGTTACACAATGGATGCTTCTAAAGTTGGAGGATATTTAGTCCTTGTTGGAACAGGAATAGGAATAAAGAGTGCTACTTAAACTTGGAACAGGAATAGAAAGTAGTATCATACTTGGTAAAAGATTATATTGTAGTGTCTATAAATAAGATCTCTATGTAATAATTTATGTATAGAATTCGATAATACTCTCCTTCAATATTTCTCAAATGGTATCGGAGCTTTTACGATCTTCGTAGAAAATCAAAGAGCTTATGGTTTCAGCGGGCGGCTAAGACTCATATATGCCGCCGTCTGGCCAATGATTATGCTAGCAAAAATTAGGTCACCATGCATCTTTTCGGTGACTACTTTTCATATTTAATTTATGTAGCACTATGCCATCTTTCCAATGACTATTTTCTTATTTGTGTTGGGTCTTGCCATCGTTCCAACCCTACTCATATAATTCTCTTTCTCAGTTAGGTTGTCTCAACATTCCGACCCTACCCGTATAATTTTATTTCTCAGACTATGACCACGTTCATCCATCAAATCTAATAATCCGGCACATGAGCATGTTCTGGCCAGTTTTACGGTGACTTTCTTGTTTAAGATATACTCATCTCACGATTTTGAGACGATCCAAATATTTTATACCTTATTTTGAACACTTTCCAGCAAGCATTGCATTGCTTCCGACATATCCGAGCTTTTCTACAGGCTAAAATACGAGTATTACCAGCCTAGATCACGACAATTTGAAGTAACAAAAGGCAACAAATAGACTTAGCCATATTGCCTCCTATAACCTTGAATAGTGAAGATATTAAACATAGTAAAAAGTCCAACCAGGATATGGAATTGTTCACTTTTACAGCAAAACAGAAAAAAAAAATCAAATATAGATGGAAATAAGGAAAGTAGCAGAGCATTATGCCCATTATATACCTCTAGCTTCAAGCCGAGCTTCAGAAGCACTTTTGCAAATAGATCAAGCATCAAGTTTTAAGTAAGCAAAAATAAAGAAGCCATACGTTAGGCATATCACCAGCTTATATTAAGATGAGTTTAAAGTCAATATGTCCACATGGTCAACCAAAACAAAGTTAAATGCTCCAAAAAACTTGATTAGTTTGCTTAGGACAGGACAAGTTCAAGCTTTCGTAATTTGCTCTCCCCATCAAAAAATGAGAAAGAAAAAAGGATCAAGTTTGTCTAGAACATAGAGAACTTGTATCTTGCACCCAAAATATGAAGTAAGCAGATGGATCGGGATTTACCCTCCATTTGCTCTGGTTGGTATTTTGCATAAGTTTTCCTGGGGAACATTAGCAAATTACTCAAATAGCTACACTGATAATCAAAGGAAAGTTGTCGAGAGAAATGACCATAAAATGCTTGCGGAAATCAGGAATGAAGCAAGTTTCAGTTGAATTGATCAGGAAAGCATTTACACAAACAATATAACGTCCCATCCCCTATTGTACATCCACCAGAATGCCAACTTCAGAACGTCCTTTTCAAACATATGTTGGCCAACCTTTCAAGGGCCCCAATATTAAGACAATATCTCATCAATTGACATAGACCTGTTATCACTTTCCGTTCTAATAGGCAGTTAAAAGACTAAAATCCTGAATGGCTGTAATAGCTATAAACTTAACAACTAAATACGCTACTATTTTTCCTATAATTCGTGGCTGTCTAACAGCAAACTTAATGGAGACTCCAGTGGACCGCATACGGCATGGTCTGCAATAAAATCTGACATGTATCTTCAATCCAAAGCAAAATTTGACAGCAGAAAGCATTTGCCAGGAGAAATTCTATTACATAAAGAAGATACATCTCGAGGTAGACTTTTACCAATCAATTTTTAATTCTAGGATATTGAGGTAACTAGGTATCTGAGTCTGGTGCATATTTTTTTATTGGGATTTGCCTTCTCGAAGCTTCAACAGCTCACAGAATTGTATATATTTCACATATTTCGGATCAGGAAGCATATGTTTTGCTAAAATCAAATCAACTTCTCACAACCAGATGAATTCAAGCTAAGAAGTAGTATAAAGCTATCAAGTTCTCTTTGTACCCACTTGAGTTCTCCTGTTGCAGTGCCCGGAGATACAAAATTAGGATTTGCTTATAACGAGAACAGAGCCAAGAAAGCCTTTTTTAGATCTTGTGCTTCCAACACATAATCTACCATGTCAATAAAATTGCTAGAACAGGATGGAATACTCTTAGATATGTTTGACGCGAGTAACTCAAGTATCATTTATAACCAGTGAAAGATAAAGGTAGAGGTCTAACTCAGACACACTTCAAAAAGCAAAACCAATCAGTTTCTAACTTACCATTTCTTTGTGGACATGCTTGAAGCAGAAACAGCCACGACCATGCAACCTTTGAGAGGAATTTCAGTATGGGAACCATCCGATTCTATTAGGATGAGGGAGTGATTCTTGATTTTAGCAAATTTCTTAGTAGGTGTTACCTCTAAGATCTCTTTCTGGGCTTTGTGCTGCTTTGTAGCTTTGTCCATGCTTAAAGCTTTCAGGATTCTTTCAGATTCTAGAACCCATACTTTTCCCTAGGAGCAAATACACATACTATACTATAAGTTATACTGATCAAGTCAGCCAAGAAAAGAAAACTCCAGTTTAAATTACACAATACTAATGAAAATAGCACCACACATGTTTCAAAAAACTATCAGTACAAGAATATAAATTCCATTCGCAGATTATTGCAGATCAAATAATAATCTTCTCACACACCATGTAACGTTCATTACATGGTGATTACGAGATGATTAGTTCACTGTTTTCTAGTAGCACAAGAGACAACGAGGTGTTTAGTCAACGATAAGAGTACTGCCCTGTAGGTGGAATCTGTTTGATTGTCAGAAGATTACAACATGAAATGGGAACTTTTCATGGTCATTTACTCTTCTAATAACATTTACATCATCTTCAAGAACCGCTTTTCCTCTTCTGTTTCTTTATATATAAGGGATAGATGATCTGCTAATAATCATTGAAGTGTATAAACGTCACATTCATTAGTAAAAATCTTCTCATCAAGAAATACCCGAAAACTGAAACCTTGGGCATTTTTAGAGCCTCCTGGTGTGCATAAAATGATTTCTATTAGATTATACTTGGAATACTCACCAGGACTTGAGAAGCACAAAAATTTACATTAAGGTATTAGACTATTAGTTGTACAACATTGGGATGGTTTCCATAATGCTTGGAAATAAAACTTTCCAAAAGAAATTGTGAGCAAAAACTGCAGTTTGAGTTTTGAAAGTTAGGGAGTCATATTTGTTAGAGAGCATTTTACCCCCAATACGGGACTTACGACTCAAATATAGATTTAGTCAGGCCCCAATATAGATTGTCAAACACATCATGGGAAACCAAAAACCAGAAGTTGTATTGGATATTTAAAAAATTTCTTATTGGATAATATGGAAAGCTTCTTACACATGTCAAAAATCTTGACAACTCCCAAGGGTTACCAACAAAGTGACATGTGTCAAGTCTTCGGACTCGTAGCGGAAACCATGTCAAGTCCTCATTGAGCAACTATTTTTTGTACGCCTTAAAAAGAACTTATTATGACTTCTTCATTTTAAAATCAGAAGAAGAGGTAACCCAACCATCAGTCCATCATGCCAACCTCTTCCTGCATCCTCTCATGGATGTAGGCTTGTTTAATTCTGGAAAAACATTTCACATTGGTGAAATAGTTTCTTAGACGGTGCCTAGCATGTCTGAGGCCACTGTGTGCATTTGCTTATAGATAATACTCCCTTCGTCCTAATTTATGTACATTATTTGACTTGACACAACGTTTAAGAAAGAATGGAATACTTTTGAAATCTGTGGTCTCAAACACAGCTTAAACATTATTTTGGGGAAAGACTAAAAAGGAAAAGTGTGCCACAACAATTGAGACATGACAGTATTTACTATTGTATTTTCCGTTTGTTTCCCAATATTTTGAAAGTTTGGTTCTTTATATAACAACTGCTATATATGCCTCAGTCCTGAGCTGGTCCATGTCAGCCTAATTCTGCATACTCTTTTTGATGAAATCCTTTAGATGAATAACCACTCAATGAAGTCCCAATTCAGCCTCAATACTCAATTCACAACCTAAATACTCAAGTTCAGACAATAATGCAAACATAGCAACAACAACAAAAAACCAATATAGTCCTCAAAACGGGGTTTGGGGGCCGTAGAGTGTAGGCAAATCTTATCACTACCTCAAGGAGGGAAGAGGTTGTTTCCTAGAAGACCCCCAACCGAATCAATGAACATCAGAACAGCTAACATAACAATACATAAGGACATAGAATATAATACGAAAAACATAAAATAACATACCAAAGAGGGGCAACAACCATAACCAACTAAATGTGATAACTGAAGCACAGTAAATTACAAGGAACAAAAGAAGTCGTAAACATGAAGGAAATTTGAAGTTTGCTAACATGACCTACGTGTTATCAAACGGCTCGTAAGCCAGGATATGGTGAGATGCTACTACTGATAAAAAATAAAAATTGGGACCCAGATACAATTCACCAATCTATCCTGCTAGGAAATGACACAATGCTCAACTATCCACTAACCTCCCACTCTAATCCAGGACCACCATAACTTCATGTAGTCAAAAAGTTGGAGCTGCACGTTGTCTTGTGTAGCCACACATATCAAACTATAAGCAGGGGCGGAGCTACATTCACCCAAGGATGGTCAGGTGAACACCCTTCGTTGGAAAACTTTTTCGAATATATAGGTTAAATATAGATATTTTGATACAATTGTTGAACACCTTGATACAAAAATCATCCCACCCATGTTCTACGAGTATGAACATACTTGATGAAAATGTTGGCTCCGCCCCTGACAATAAGAGCAAAAAGGTACCAAGCAAATTGTGTAGGCAAGGACATCACACACATGATACATTGAACATGACTTAATATTATGGCAAAAACATAAGCAAAAAAAAATTGGTACCTGCCTGCTTGTTGTAGAAAGATGGATCAATATCCCCAACAAAACACAAAGACCCTTCAGGTGGCTTCCCTTTAGGAGAAACTCTTTTCATAATCCACCATATGAAAATAACAATTCCTATAGCTTCAACTGCAAGAACCGATACCCCTCCAAGAACAAACACTGTCAACATTAACATCATCTTTAATCCTTAATCTTTTTTCCCCACCCGACAAGAAGAAGAAATTTATCACAAACCCATTTTTAAAGACAAATTTCCAATTCTATAGGGGGGAGAAAAAAAGGTTATTGGATACAAGGATTCCTGCCATGAAGGGCGAAGAAATGGGCGCTAAAAGTTTGCTGTAATTAGAAGCATCCATTAACAAATTTGGCGGAAGTTACGGATAATTTTATTCCTAGTAAAAATTTATTGTAAGATCGATCGGTCAACCTTGGACTTACACGAGAAACGAAATTGAGCTATTTTCCATGCGATTATATATCGAAGAAATTTCAGCCATCATTGTGAACAAGCCATCATTTTTCAACCTGTCATTGTTGAACAATGGCTGCATAGTACATTTGAATAACTGTTCAAATGAAGTCTGTGCAGTTTTCTTCAAAGTTGGCCACCAACTTTGAAGAATTCACACATGTAAATTTAAGTGCAATCCTCATTTGTAAAATATCACCAAGAAGAGTGTAATCACCAAGAACATCAAGACAAGAGTGTATTGTGTGAGGTTGAGAGTTGTTTTGTAATCTTTATAAGTAATAGAAGAAATTTTTTCTCAAATTTGTATTTACCAACGCTTATTGTTCTTTGGCCTCAACTTCATTTTGATTCCATAGAGAGGGAATGGATACTAAATCAACAGAAACTCTAAGGGTGGTTGAGTGGTTACTTTGATAAATTTTTTTATTTTTTTATTTTATTTATTATTTAATAATTTTAATGTATCATTTATTCTATCTTTTCATAGTATCTACAATATATCCTATAATTTCTTGTAAGTTATTATTCAAATTATGGATATGTGATATTATGTAATAAGAGAAAACAATACAATACAGTGTATTACATTGTGAAACAATACGTAACAATCATCCAAACAAAGTGTTGGACATAATGGATTCATGGAGAAAATGACTAGAATGGTCCTTAATATAAGACAAATATATTTGAATCGGTCTTTAATATATTTCACTTAATTGAAATATTCCTTAATGTAAAATAAATGGTGCTTGTTTTGATTCTTTATTCCAAACTAAGCAAATATAACAAAAAAGGTATTCGTTAGTTCCAAAGAAATACTATTGTTGTTTTCTTTGTTAACTCAAAAAAAAAAAACTCCATAAAATCTAACATCATTTTCTCTATTTTCTCCCACAAAATTGACTATTTTCACATTCATAAAAATTACTCCCTCCGTCTCACTTGATGTGACATCCTTTGACTTGACACGGTGTTTAAGAAAAAAAAATAAGATTTTTGAAATTTGTGGTCTAAAATAATTTTGAGATATTTGTGTGGTTGAGAATCATTTCATTAAGGGTAAAAGGAGAATTTCAAGATTAAATTATTTTCAATTAGAGCAAAGTGACATTCTTTTTGGGACGGAGTAAAAAGGAAAGAGTGCCACATAAAATGAGACCGAGAAAGTATTATTCTACTGACTTAATGAAAAATTATATTTTATGCAAGACAAAATAGTAAATTTGTTATTAAAAAAAATAGTAGAGACAATGATTTTAAACTTCATGAAGTTCTTCTTCAGAGTTAGCAGAGAAGATAATAATAGTGAATTTTGTAGGCCCATGGAATTCAAAACTAAAATTTTCACCTTTAGGAATAAAATGTGTTAAATTTAGAATAAAGAATCAAAATGAACATATTTATCATACATTACGAACAAATCATTAACTAACTACATTATATTTTGTTTCACTGCAAATTTCAACAAGATTGTTTAATTTAGTTGGTCCAAAGGGAGTAGCACTAGGACTTGCAATAATATGAACAAAATATGGGGACCAAACTAGATATGTACTCATTGGTTTGTACTTTCCACAAATCTATAAGTTTGAGCCTGGCCCAATTATACTAGCTAACTATAGCCTTGGCCCAACCAATGACAAAATCCATTCATTTTAGATGAAATTTTCACAAATAACTACTAATAAGTATCTTAATTATTAAGAATAATTATTTAATCACACTCCTTTTGTTTATCATATTTTTTATTATTCTCATCCATTTTTAAAAATTTGGAAAATTTCTTCTTTTTCATCTGAATACATTAATTCAGTAATTTAGATACATTATACTAACTCATAAATTATCTTTAACCCGATGATACTTAAAAACCCAAATATTTATATTTTCTAAATTAATATCCGGATTACTAAATTTATGAATTCAGATTGCCATTTTTTAAGGGTTTCTATAAATGAAAAAAATAGAAAAAAATGATAATTAACTCTTTACAGTATATAATTTATGTAAACTCTGCTAATTAATATGAGACATTGTGAATATGTATTAAAAGGGTTTAGCCAAGTTTTTACTTTTTTTCGGCCAGCTGATGGGCTCAAAATATCAGTGCATATGGACTTAGATGTTTTATGGAATAAAAAGGCCCATTTGGGTTATATTGGTTTTTTTTATTAAAAAAGTATCTTAATTATGATTTTTAGCTACATTGTGTCAAATTAAGCTCTATAGCTATAATTTCATTTGCTATAAGTATTTTTGTCTATATAATTCAATGTCAATATACATACATGATAAGTAGTTCAATGCAATATACAAATTATTTATATAATTCACGAACAATATACAAAGAGGGTAAGTAGTTCCTTGGCAATATACAAATCTGTTTGTATAATTCGCTGTTAATATACAAACAAGATAAGTAGTTTGCTTCCAATATGCAAATTTATTTGTATAATTCGCAGCAAATATATAAATTATGGGTGTTAATAGCCATTCTCATTAAAACTATAGTGACTAATTATAATTGAGCGACAATTATATTAAGCAATTCACTAATAAATATTTGCTTAGTTGTGTTATTTTATCTTCATTTTACTAACTAACTACTTCTTGAGTCATTTTGCATAAAAAGAATACTATGGTGATATTATTCAAATTTTATCTCTGTCCTTCAAGTTTTTGGATGGGTTGCCCCTATTTTGGAGTGACCTTTAATTTTTTTTTTTCACAATCACAAAAATTTTTGCTTTGAAAGAAATAATTTGTGTCTTGCGAATTTCGTTTGTCTATCATTTTTTCTTTTCAATATAAAAATATTTCCGCCCATGTTTTTTTTATTATTACTTAGTAGATGTTTGATTACGAAAATAGAAAATTATTCACTTTGTTTAAAAAAATTTAAAATTGAAGTTGATAACTATTTAATTATTTGACTTTTGATTTGAAAACGATTAGTATTTAAAAATAATTATTTTTCATAAAATTGACAAGCGCAAAAAAAAAAAAAAGGGGGGATTGACAATTTGACATAGATGTTTTACATGCCCATAAGTCTGTCAATATGGGTTAGATTTGTTGGAATGACCTGATCTAATTTGTGATTTAGTAGGACTGGACTAAGATTTTTGGAGTCTATTTGAAAAATGAGTTTTTTAGCCCAGCCAAATGAGTCTGCTCATTTGTGAGATTTTTGTAATATCAATTAGTCAGACTCGTAGACCGAATTAAAAAAAAAATAAGAGTCCAAACTCAAAATTCATTTTAAATATTAAAATTTCGATGCAAATTATATTTTTATTATATTTAATATTAACACTATTCTATGTAATATTACCCTGTTTCTATTTGTTTTAATATTTTAAAATTATAATTTAATTTAAAATTTTCTATAAAATATATACTTTTAAAAAATATTGGTTGACCCTGCAAGCCCCGCAGATCACATACTGATGCGTTGCATTTTCTTACCCACAAGAAATGGATTAGCTCGACCTGCCCGTCAAATTTCAAAACCTATATGAACTAGCTCGGATGGGGTGGGTAACCCATATTGAGAGTTCTTCATGCACATGGCTTCATCTCATCAATGTTCTTCCAATCTCGAAAAATATATATTTATTATAATTTTCATTATTAGATTATCAAATCTAATTTCGTCAATTATATTTACACCGCTAATAAAATAAAACTTTTGTCAAACTAAAATACCTTGATGTAACTAGAAAGGGTGTCCCATTAATTACTTCAAATTCACCAATATTTGTATACACAAATTTGGTTAAAAGTAGCTTTCCGTGTTTGCTTAATAATCCACAAATAAGGGTAGCAAAATAGAGCTAAAATATAATGAAAGTTATTGCCTTCAATTTAATGAAAGTTGTTGCGTTTATTTACTACTCTTTTAGTGCCCCTACTTATCACTTTCCTACTATAGTGACACACATCAAATATTAATAAAGGCTATATTCAACTAACCCTAGTGCAAAAAATTGGATACAAAAATGATCCTTTATCTTTGGCATTAAGTTCAAAATAGTCCTTTAAGTATTTATCTAAATAGTTTTGATCTTTAAGATTTGTTAAGATTAGTATTTTTTGGTAGATGTTTATCGAATTATATATTAACAACAAAAACCTAGTGTAATCTAATAATTGTGGTTTGCAAAAGGTATATTGCGACAGATGTTATCTTACCTTGTGGAGATAAAGAAGTTATTTTCAAACTATACTAAATTTATCCAGAGTAGAGCTTTTTTTTTAATACCAGAGACATCAAAATTTAACAATCAAAATCACATAAATCATGATATCAAAAAAAAATTAATAGTAATAATAAAGGGAAAAAAAAAGAAATTGCACCTCAAAAATTGCATTGGACTCTTAAAATAGACCAAAAATAACGTTACTATACTTTCAAATCTGAGTTCCGATAAATATTTTCTATTTTCATAATTTTATTTAAAAATTATCAAACAAGGTTTGGTAAATATTTGAAAGAGATCAAAATTGCTCACTATTGACAAATTTAGAGAACAAATTTGCTTACATGATACTTAAGGGACTTTTTTTTTGTAAAAAAAAAAAATACTTTTTAATCAATTTTTATCTTTTAATTTTTTTTAAAAAATTTATATGTGCTGACAATATAATTCTTTTTATAGTGTCTCACGTAAACACTATACTTTTATAAGAAAATTATTTAGTAAAATTAACTATTAATGCCATTTATAATTTATATCTTTTTTCCGCTAATTGAATTTTTCTTTGCTCTAACAAAAATTGTTTACTCAAATGAATTATACTACTTATGTTATAAGACAAAATACTATTATTTTATATAATTACTTAATGATAAATAGTATTAAATAAAAATAATTAATTTATCTTGATTTATTAATATTGAGACGCACGTATGTGCTATTCTACTATTTATTATTACTTTACTATTATTAAATTAAATGGTAAAATAAAATAAAATAATATTCATTAATCATAGGGAGCTGATAAATGAAGACTATTGACAATTTTAGTAGGTTGAATATAATAGAACATGATAACACCCTGTTTGAACTACTTATTATCAATCCTTGAATATTCGATTGGAAATATTTTAAAAATTAAAAAAAAAGAGACTAATAAGTGCCATTATTTTGGGTCGGTTTTTGAAATAAATGCCCACCCAACGAGCACCTACCAGTAGTACCCATTTAATGAGCTCACAAAACTAAGAAAAAATATTAAATTAATGGGAATATGTCAATTTTTTCTTCTGCTTATTTATCCTTTGGGATCCAAGTCAATTTTTTCTTCTATTTATTTATTCAAGTTGAGATATTTACGATTTTATAAAAAAATTGAATCTCTATCAATTACAAATAATTGATTTATCTCTCAAGATAGAGTAGAATTTGCATATAGACTCCATTTATAATATTACATATTATTATTATTGTAAAATTTGAATCCCACCAAAATTTTAATTCTTGTATCTTCGATTTTTGTAATTATTACTATTTAAAATTAATAAACCAAATATATTCACAATTTTTTTAAAAAAAATTGAACACACACATTCATGTGTTTGGGCTAATAGTCAAGAATTGGGAAAAATATCATACTCCCTCTCTTCTTCTCATTTTAGCTCGTAGGGATACTTAAAGTAATTGTCGATCTAGACAATCAAAAGAGAATTAATTAATTTTTTCTCAATGTCAAATTATTTTAGAGTTAAGAAATATTTATATTGATAAAAGTTTAATTATTTATAAAGAATATATTAGTCAAACAACACTTGTAATTAATTTTTCTTAAAAATTGTGTCAATCTTATTAAGGTATTAATGTTTAAATACAGTACAAATTTTAAAAATATCACTTAAGTAAATCTTTTTGTGTTTGACGCAAATTAGCTTGGACAAATGGGAGTAGTTAATAACTAAGGCATCCATATTTCTTGCAAGTGTAATTGAAGTTGGATGGTGGATAGTTGTTATGAATGAGCATGTGAAGTCAGTTATGGGAGAATTCAAACCAACCAAACACAAAAACCCATATCCATTTCCTTTTCATTTTGCATGAATCAATTCAGTCAAATACATAACTATTTCATTTTTTTCTCCCTTCACGCATGCATACAATATTCATTTCTAGCAAACAATTTTGTTAGTACTTCCTCATGTATGTCCATACCTAGCCCCATTTATGCAACCATTGAGTTTTCCCTTTTAACTCCTTTAAGATTCGAGTCTTTTCCTCTCTGCTAGCTGTTCTGTCTTCATACTTAGAAGTGATCCAAGAATGAGGAATTCGTCAACGTCAGCAAATGATGTGATGATGGAAATTGAAGCAAATAAGCCACAAGGGCATGGTATAGTTGTAGGAGGATTGAGTCCTTTGAGTGAAACATTATGGAAGGAGAAAACAAATACAGAGTTTATTGGTGATGTTTCTGCTAGATTGGCTTGGAAAGATCTAACGGTAATGGTTACTCTTAATAGTGGAGAAACACAGTATGTTCTAGAAGGACTTACTGGTTATGCTGAACCTGGAACTTTTACTGCTTTAATGGGTCCTTCTGGTTCTGGAAAATCAACGCTTCTTGATGCTCTCTCTAGTCGACTTGCTTCTAACGCTTTCCTTTCGGGAAGAGTTTTGCTTAATGGCCGTAAAGCTAATCTCTCTTTTGGTACCGCGGTAAGTAGGAAACAGATCCCATTCTGTTTTTGTTTTTCTTGTATAGACGAAACTTTTATTTTCTGTTTTTAATGTTATAGGCGTATGTGACACAAGATGATACGTTGATTGGGACATTGACAGTTAGGGAGACAATATCATATTCTGCTCAACTGCGTCTTCCTAATCGGATGCCATGGTCTGAGAAACGGACGTTGATTGAGAGTACTATTATTGAAATGGGATTACAAGATTGTGCTGATACAGTTATTGGAAACTGGCATTTACGCGGTATAAGTGGAGGAGAAAAGCGGAGAGTTAGTATCGCGCTTGAGATTCTTATGAGGCCTAGATTGCTCTTTCTTGATGAGCCAACTAGTGGTCTTGACAGGTACTAGTAATTTTTTCAAGTTTAGAGATCTATGAATAATAATATCTGAAATGAAAGGTTGATTTCTCAGATAGTCACATTTCTTGTTTATACCTAGTCTCTTGGAAGTCTATTAGTTGAGTGAACATTTAAGAAATCAACTCCTGAAATGAACATACTTGTCATTTGCCTTATTTGCAGGTTACTAAGCTTACTTTTTCTTTTCTACAGTGCTTCGGCGTTCTTTGTAACACAGACACTACGTGGTCTGTCACGAGATGGAAGGACTGTGATAGCTTCAATTCACCAGCCGAGTAGTGAAGTATTTGAGTTGTTTGACAGATTATATTTGCTTTCTGGAGGCAAAACAGTTTACTTTGGTCAAGCTTCTGAAGCATATGAGGCAAGATTTCTCCGCCCCTTTGTTTTATTGTTTGGATTTAACTTATATACAGTGACCATTTATAGAAGTTAAACTCTTATTGTGTGCATCTCCAGTTCTTTGCACAAGCTGGGTTTCCTTGTCCTGCTCTAAGAAATCCATCAGATCATTTCCTAAGATGCATCAATTCTGATTTCGACAAAGTTAAGGCAACTCTAAAGGGGTCGATGAAGCTACGGGTAATTCAAATTTCTTTCCTTTGATCATCTTGTTTCCTTAAAAAACTATCCAAGTCTTTATTAGCTTAGGTTAAATACACCCCTCCGTGCTATTCTTAGTTTTTTCTTAAGCCAAATTAGATTACTTTTAAGCAAGATTAGCATTGTTTTCCTCATTTAACTTTGTATTTTCTGATTCCTAATCAGTTTGAGTCCAATGAGGATCCTCTTGACAAAACAACGACAGCTGAAGCTATACGCATCCTAGTAGACTACTATCGTCGTTCTCAGTACAGCTACTCAGCTAACGAAAGGGTTGAAGAAATGTCGAAAGTTGTAAGTTTCGATGTTTCAACTTTGATTAGTACTATGTCATCATCTAATCATGTCCTGTTATCAGACATGATAATAATTATGTGTTCTGTTGGTGTTTAACAGAAAGGAACAGTGCTAGATTCCGGAGGAAGTCAAGCTAGTTTCTTGATGCAGGCCTACACCTTAACCAAGCGTTCCTTTATTAACATGTCGAGAGACTTTGGTTATTATTGGTTGAGGCTTGTTATCTACTTGGTGGTCACTATCTGCATTGGGACTATCTATCTTAACGTGGGAACCGGTTATAGTTCCATCCTGGTAATATCCAAATTCTCGCTGAATGAGATTGATGCAATCAACTGTTTTAACTTCTATACACTGAGTAAAAGAGATTTTATACGATTAGATCAGACAAAAATACACTTTTATACTAGCAAAGCAACAAAACCACAGAATTGAAAGATTTTAACTTGTTCCTTTGTAGTAATAAATGAGGAGAAGTCAACTTCATTTCTGTATGTTTTCAACTGCAATGAAACAGGCAAGAGGAGCATGTGCATCGTTCGTCTTTGGATTTGTGACATTCATGTCAATTGGAGGATTCCCTTCTTTCGTTGAAGATATGAAGGTTTGCACCTTGTGTCATAATCTCAAGAAAAACTGACCAATATTTTGACAACGCGCTTTAACAACTTAAACTTTTTCTCTCATTGAAAACAGGTTTTCCAAAGAGAAAGGATGAATGGACACTACGGTGTTGGTGCATTTGTCGTAAGCAATACCTTATCCGCGATGCCATTCCTGATACTGATCACATTTCTTTCTGGCACTGTATGCTACTTCATGGTCCGGTTACACCCAGGCTTCACACACTATTTGTTCTTTGTGGTATGCCTCTACGCCAGTGTCACTGTTGTCGAAAGCTTGATGATGGTTATAGCTAGTGTTGTCCCTAATTTCCTCATGGGCATCATTATAGGCGCTGGAATTCAGGTACTAAACTTTCATCAGTTTCCAAAATTACAACCATTTTCAGTAGTGTCAGCTAACTTTTATTGTTCTGTTTTCATCTTGATGGCTAGGGAATATTTATGTTGGTCTCTGGATACTTTAGACTTCCCAATGACATCCCAAAACCTTTCTGGCGTTACCCTATGTCTTACCTTAGTTTCCACTTCTGGGCACTACAGGTAAGACTCATTTACTGCACGTCTTATTTTGTGACTATTCTGTTATCATGATTCTGTGGATGCTACAGGGTCAATATCAAAACGATTTGATGGGGTTGGAGTTTGATAACTCGGCTCCTGGTCTACCCAAAATCCCGGGTGAATTCATACTAGAGCAAATATTCCAAATCGATCTGCACAGATCAAAATGGGTGGACGTGAGTGTGATTTTTGTGATGATAATCGCCTATCGTATTATCTTCTTTATCATGATCAAGATCAACGAGGATGTCACACCGTGGATCCGAGGTTACATTGCTAGAAGAAAAATGCAGCAGAAGAATGGAAATCAAACACAGACTATTGCTCCATATGGTCTCACTCAGTCACCCTCTCTCAGGGCCTATGTTGGAAACAATGGACCAAATAGCAATAGGTAAATGGAGGGATAAAAAATCTGTATTCATAAAAATCAAAAGGACAAAAACGAAGGATTAATATTTGTATCAAATTATATACGGAATGATGGGAGTTGATTATTTTTTTGGCCATATTTAACCATTCTTCAGCCTGGTGCTTTAAATATATGAATTATCAGCTATATCTTTTTTCTCTTTTGGGCATGTAGACAAGTTTTATATTTAAAATTAATGTTGAAATTAAAATTTTTGATGCTATGATATTTGATATTTCGCTAACAAATCAGCCGACTTATTCTGCTTTCTAAGTCTTTTCCATTTTGCAATAGATCTAATGCCTCTCGTGAGTCTCTTCTTAGCGTATGCTTGTATATCTATGAAAATTGCTTAACAAAAATTGAAGTAGAGGACGTTGGCAATGACTAATTCACATCATTTAAAATTATATGTAATACAAGCAGGTAACAATGATACAGATAATTTTTTCTAGAAAATTGTATCATTGTACGAAGAGAACAACTACATGCTATTAGCAAATTGATACAACATATTAGTGAGCTGCATTACAATTAAACTAAAATAGTAGCTAATAATGACAAATAAACAAACTATAGCTATTAAATATTAATGATAATTGATTCTAAGCTATAGATAGTTATGAAAATTTTTGTTAAGTTGGTCTATTTTGACTCACTTAATTTAGTCATATGATATGCAATTCAGATTAATCAATCATAAATTTTATCTAATATTTTTGATAAAAGAACTTTTTGTTGATATATTACGTATAATCATATTATAATTTTTTTGTATGTCTTAATGTAGTACAAATAAAAATTCTTCAAATTATAATTAAAAGAAGTCAATACATAAAGAGTGTTTATTATAAAAAAAAAAAATACATAAAAGCAAAAAAGTAATCTCTAAATTGATAAAGAAGATTGTTACAAATAAAACAATTTCCAAAAAGACAAAAATAAATGTAGATTCACTCACAGGGAAAGTTATTTTCAAGAAATTCTCGTCTCAACAATCAAGTCTATAAATAAAAAGAACTAAATATAGAAAAAAGAGAAAGAATAAAAAAGGAAAAATGAGTAATAATAAAAAAAGTAAAAAATAGTAAATATAAGTTGAATAATGACAACAGATTTAGAGCCCGTTAGCTTAGCTGGAAAAAAATAACTTTTAAAAAGTACTTTAGAAACACTTTTTAAAGTGTGAAATTTATTTAAAAAATAAGCAATTATGTGTTTGGATAAAAGTATTATAGCTAAAAAAAAGTTGTTGATGTGTTTGACACATAAGTGATGTTAACATCTTTTTAATTAAAAATATCTGAAATATCCTTCAAGTTGTCTAAAAAAATAAAATAAAGTAAAATAAATTTATATTTTAATTCAATAATATAAACTTATTATTTAAGTAAATTTTATTTACACAAGTTAAAGATGAAATTTTTGCAGTACCCAATTTTTTAAACAAGAAGAAAAGTTGAATTAATAACAATTTTGCAATAAAAACTAATGGAAAAAAATTAAAAATCAGTAAAACTTATATTAATGATAACGAAGAAGAGAACCCAAACTTTGTCAATAGAGAGAGCGCCGAGAAGAGTGTGAATTGTGGTTTGAATTGAAGTAATGAAAAGGGAGAAAGTAATTAGGATTATTTTAGTTAAAGATAATTTTAGAAATATAAAAAAATATTTAGAATAAAAAAGTAATTATATTTGATTAAACTATAATAACTTCTAAGTTAAAAAAATAAAAATTGAGAAGTGCTGGTTTTAACTTATTTTAAATAAATTTTAATTTTTTTTTTAACGTTATTTTGAAAATTGCCGAGGTAAGCCTTATTACTCATAAGCTAATAAATCAATTTATTTCAAATTCGACTCTCCAATATCTTTTTCTTCTTCGCCAGAGAGACCCTAATCTCTTCTTCAAACGACGTCGATTCCCCGGTCCTCCTTCGAATCGAGAAGGTTCAAGAATTCTCCAGCAACGGTAATTGTTAAGAAGTCCACTGGTTTGAACTTCCCAAATTCATATGGGGAAAAATGATTTCTTGACCCCGAAGGCAATTGCCAACAGAATCAAAGCAAAGGGCCTGCAGAAGCTGCGGTGGTACTGCCAAATGTGTCAGAGGCAATGTCGACATGAAAATGGATTCAAGTGCCAGTGCATGAGCGAGTCCCATCAACGTCAAATGGAAATCTTTGGTCAGAATCCTCATCGCATTGTTGGTGGCTATTCCGAGGAATTTGAGAGGTTATTCCTTGAGCATATGAAGCGTAGTCATCGCTTTAGTCGTATTGCTGCAACTGTTGTGTACAATGAGTATATTCCTGATCGCCACCATGTCCACATGAATTCCACTCAATGGGCAACACTAACTGAGTTTGTGAAGTACTTGGGAAAACAGGAAAGTGTAAAGTTGAAGAGACCCCGAAGGGTTGGTTTATTACCTATATTGATCGAGACTCCGAGACTCTATTCAAAGAAAAAATGAAAAACAAGAGAATTAGGGCTGACTAGGAAAGGGATATGAAGAAGCAAAGAGAGCGTGCTGAGCAGTTGATGGGTGCGGGAAATACAGATGGTACTGTGGAGCAGATGGAGTTGCCTTCGAAACACACGGTGAAATTGGAGGCTGAGCAGAAGATCAAGTTAACATTAGGCTCGACATCAAAACCTGTCGTGAAAGAGAGAGCAGGAAGCTCAAAATCGGTGTTTGATGAGATAGATCATGAGAAGACCGAAAAAGGTAACAAGGACAGTGGTAAGAATGGTAAACCTGAAGGTCGCCTAGTGTTGGATGAGATAATGAGAGAGGAAGAGGAAGAGGAAGAAAGGGAGCGGAATAACAGGAAACATTACTGGTTATGCGTGGAAATCATCGTGAAGGTAATGAGCAAGGCTTTGGCTGACAAAGGTTACTATAAGCAAAAGGGTATTGTTCGCAAGGTTATCGATAAATATGTTGGGAGATTGAGATGATTGAAAGTAAGCATGTTCTAAGGGTTGATCAGGAAGAGCTTGAGACTGTAATTCCCCAAATTGGTGGTCTTGTGAGGATCGTTAACGGTGCTTATTGTGGATCAAATGCCAGACTTTTAGCAGTTATACAAACAACTTTAGTGCTAAAGTACAAATTGAGAGGGTAATAATATGAAGGCAAGGTTCTTGATTATGAAGATATATCAAAAATTGCTGAATAAACAGGATGCCAGAGGACTTCTTACTGCTAATGCTGGTTTCTTCATAAGTTTTGGTTGTCTCTAGTTCTTCGTTACTTCATCTTGATATCACTGGAATTATTTAGTGAATGTACTTTCTCAGTGTATATCTATGTTTGGTTTATTTTTCAATGGTACAAATAGTTTCTTAAAAGTTTTTGGGAAAGTTCCCTGATAGTTGAAAGAAAAAAACTCTCCAATATAATCAGTAAACATTATCCTGGTAGGTATTGAGATTAGTTAGGCCTAAGTGAACATGAAAAGGCGGGAAACCATAAAAACGACGAGCGAATGCCATAGCTATAAAACGAGAAACAGATACTTCATCATGGTCTCTGCTTCTTCAATCTTCAGTTTCCGGTCGTAATATTGCTGTTTCCCTACATTCCCTCGTCGTTGTTGTCTCGCCTTGTTCAATAATCGATTCTAGGTATGTACTATACGGATAGTGTTCTTCTTTGATCTTCCAAATTAGGAATAGTGGAAAACCCTAATTCATCTCTTTCTCCTATTCTTTTAATTCGTAGTAGGTGAAATTTGCCAATTCCGATAGTTTGTTCTCCAAGAACGGGGAAAAAAGTTGTTAGGTACAATGAAACCCCTTTTCAATGAGCCTGTTAACTTCTTCTCAGCTGCAGCTGTCAATGTGCCCAGCAATGATTTAGGAATTGGGAACATCAGCTGGTCTTGGATTAATTGGTGTTAGTTGTTCCAATAGTAATGTTAGTGAGGGTGAAATTGATGAGGGAAACTTTCTGCCCAATGCTTTAGGGAGGAAGGTAAAAGAAGGTGCAGAACAAAGACGACTGAAGGAAAAGGAGAGGAGAGTTTCTGGATCAGGAAGGGAGGGACCTGGGATGAGTGATTTTGGTGCCTTTGAGAAGTATACCAAGGGGATTGCTTCAAAGTTGCTTAAGAAGATGGGTTATAAGGAAGGAGGTGGGCTGGGCAAAAATCAGCAAGGAACTGTGGCTCCTATTGAGGCAAAGTTGAGGCCAAGAAGACTATGGCTTTGGGTTATAATGATTATTAAGGAGATTAGTCCGCCAACAATGCATGAAGCAGAGGCAAAGACTGTTCAATGTCTTGCTCAGCCCATGGAAGGATGCAAAGAAAGAAGCTATTGTCCAAGAAAGATCAGAGGATAAAGAAGGTTTGCATAAAAGCTGAAGAATTGCTGGATAAGAAGCAGGAGCTGGGATTTGAAGTTGTTCAGATGGTTTTTGATATGAGGGTCCACAGCTTCGGCTCTTGACAAATTTGGAGAACTTAAATGCTGAAGAAAAAGCAAAGAACAATAATGTTCCAATGCCTGAACTTCAGCACAATATTAGATTGATTATTTATTTGGTGGAACATGACATACAAAAGATTAATAATGACTTGAAAAATGAGAGGGAGAGTGTTGTTCTATTCCAGATGGAGAAGGAGAAGCTCAAAGCTCAGGCAGCTTGCCGAAAGGAACAACTCAGTGGAAGAGATAGCGTGTGTGTTGGATCGGATTGGTAATGAGAGCACATTGGGTTCCCTGAGACTACACTCCCTTGCACAAGCGTTTTTCAAACTTGAAGCAGCAGCACCTGAGGAATATAAACGCTGTAACTTGTCATGCATAGCATGTTCGTATGCACTGCCTCTATTTATTCTATTTTTTCAAGGATGGGATACACTTCAAATGCCAACTAATGGGCTGGAGGTGCTATCCCTGTGGAAGAACCTTTTGGAAGCAGATGGCATTCTTAGTATCTGTAATGCTGAATCCCCTTATTCTCAGCTATTCATGGAAGTTGTGTTCCTTGCTGTGAGAATATCTTGCACTAATATTTGGTAGGCAATGCAACCTGAACCCATGCTTCTTTTTTTGGAACTATGGGAGAAGCTATTGACTCCAGCAGTCCTTCAGACGATAATGGAAAACATTGTCTTGCCAAAGTTATCTGCTGCTGTGGATTCCTGGGATCCACGTTGAGAAAACAATTCCCCTCCATTCCTGGGTTCATCCATGGCTACCCTTGTTGGGTCAGAAGTTGGAGAGCTTTTACTTCACCATACGTAGTAGATTGAAAGGTGTGTTACATGCTTGGCATCCAAGCGATATGTCTGCATACTACATATTGTCTCCGTGGAAGACTCTGTTTGATCCCATTAACTGGGAAAAACTGATGGTCAGTTTTATCATTCCAAAGTTGAAAGCAGTCATGAAGGACTTCCAAATAAATCCAGCAATTCAGCACGTTGATCTGTTCTATTGGGTCCTCACTTGGGCTACCGCCGTTCCCATTCAACACACGATTCAGGTGATGGATATCTTCTTCAATAAGTGGCAAGAACTTTTGTGCTGTTGGTTGAATTCAAGCCTGGATTTTGTGGTAGTGACTGAATGGTTCTTGGGCTGGAAAGAAATTTTACCACCTGAACTTTTGGCAAATGAACATGTTTGGCTTTGCTGTAGACTTATTCTTGGTCTGGCCATGATGGACCAGGCTCTTGAAGGCGTGGTGGTGTGCCAAGCTGGTGTGAGTGAGAACATGAGTTATCTTGGGTTTCTTGAAGAAAGGCGGTTGAGAATCAGGAAAAACTAGCAGCACAAGCTCAAGGTTGTCCATCTGTCCACATGGACGGTACAGGTGGGGACTTTGAGAGGTTGAAAGATGTTATTGAAGTGCATGGGCAGCAGAATTGTTTGCTGTTCAAGCCTAAGCCTGGCAGAATGCAAGATGGTCATCAGATATATGGTTTTGGTAACATTAGCATTATCATAGGTTCTCTCAACCAGAAAGTATTTGCACATATTAAGGATCGGTGGTCTTCTGTGTCACTTGATCAGCTGGTGGACCTGCAGAATCTATCTGATTTGGAGTCGAGATAGCCGTCTTCAATCATTGAGTTTCACTTTCATGAAAGCAACTCGTAACTGTTAAAAAAATTAATTTTCAGGATGGAGTTATGAGTGCTAGTTCTAGACTTCTAGTGTCACTGTAAGTTCTGATGAAGCTGAATTACTTATATCATTGCGTTTCACCTGC
>JAPFFP010000070.1:19480604-19495225 GCA_026153255.1 Solanum medicagineum
GCGATGAATATGCAATGGCCCTCTCAGCAACTGAAAAATAAAATGGGCTTGTCGGCGATGAATATGCAATGGCCCTCTCGGCAACAGGAAATAAAATGGCTTTGTCGGCGATGAATATGCAATGGCCTTCTCGGCAGCTAGAAAATAAAATGGCCTTGTCGGCAATGAATGTGCAATGCCCTTCTCGGTAGCTGAAAAATAAAATGGCCCTGTCGGCAATGAATATACAATGACCCTCTCGGCAATTGAAAATAAAATGACCTTATCGACGATGAATATGCAATGGCCCTCTCGGCAACTGAAAAATAAAATGGCGTTCTCCTTATTTTTGCTAAATGGAGTTCCCTTTATTTAGAAGGTCCATTGGTTCAGAATATGTTCCATATTATTATGTATGTTGCGTCTCTCCCAAGGCGTTTCTCGCCATGATTAGCGAGGACCAGGGCGAGGCTTGTAGACAATTAGGCTGATAAGAATATTCTGACTGTTTTGTTGACGTTGGAGATTCAACAACTTGAAGTTAGAGACTAGTATTGATTTTTGGTGCTTCAATGGTGTTTTATCAGATTGTCAAATAAGAAAGTGGTTCCTCTTAATAATCATTAAGAAAAGTCCACTTTACTTTATGTTTATGCTTTCTTTAATTAAGAAAAGTCCCACTTTATTATATGTTTGTTAGATTAATAGCATGAAACTACTCTTTAATGAGTTTAAACTCGATAATAATCCTCTTTTTTAAAAGTATAGATAATACATATATAATCAGATATATATGCAATTAAGATTACTTAAATTGAGTAGAACACAAAATTCCTAGTTTAAATTAAAATATTAAAACAGTACAATTTTTTTTCTTTTTTCCTTTTTTTTTTAAAATCCAACATTAACTTGGAATGAAAATTCTAGAAAGCAAACAAATATATTCAAATAACATAAAATTTAAATATATCATACACACTATTAATTTATGCTATACATTCACTTAGAGGTAGGCTCTTTACACGCCCATGCATTTGAAGCTCTACAAATTATATATTTCCTCATCCCTACAAAAGAAAAAAGGGCAAGTGTTAGAATAATTAAATTGATATAACATGACTAAATACATATAATTAAAAAATTCTCAGACTTATGTATTAAATTGTTTTACCTTAGAAAGTAATTAACTCACTTGCCTATGAATGGAGAAGGGCAGCGCTCCCTCCTGCTTCACATAGCCTTACCTACATTAATTATGGAATAAATAAAATAGTAGTTAATGGAAGTGGAGACACTAAATTGTAGTAAAATCAACTGTAAAGGTAGCGGCGGAGTCAGAATTTTCATTAAATAAGTCCAAAATTTTAAGAAGTAGACACACGAACTAAACAAAGGGGATATAAAGACATCGTATAAGTTCAAATTTTCTTTTATACATACAATATACATAGTTTCTTACTTATACATAGTATATACATATATAAATTTTTTTAGTGTGAATGTTCAACTAATCACCTTTTAAGTATTCGACAGATGTAAAGTAGGTGAGTCCTATTCTCATCTCTTTCCCTCTAAGTCTATAGAATGTCAATATCGTGCAATTTCGAAACTAACACAATGCTCTGTAAATTTAAGGCTTTCTTGCTTGGTATTACTTATTAATTTATCTATTGACTGAGATTACTTCAATATATTTAGTGTTACGCTTCTATTATACTATTTTTGAGATTAAACTAGAGAACTATTAAGAAAAATAAGAAAATACATGTATTAAGCAGACTCACTTGCTTTTGGAGATGGATGTTCTCTTCATGAAGGATTTTATGCTGCATAAAATGAACACATAAGCTCATCACTAAATATAGATATTTAATTACTTTCTTTTAAATTACATTAATATATTTCTCTTAATTTTCTAAACCATTAACATTTTGCATTCATCTATTTAGTTGTATTTCTAAGGGTGTGTTCGGTAGAGGGGAAATAAAAATATCTTATAAAATAATTTATTCTTTTTCTAAAGTTCAATTTTAATTTTTTTAATTCCTTATATATATCTCATATTAATTGGAGTCTCACCCTTCTCTTAAGCCAGTTGATATGTTCGGAAATGATACGTCTCTGTTACATGAAAGTAAATAAACTATATTAGATTTAGCTCTTAATTAACAAGTCTAATATTTGGTGGAAATTAATTAAAACTAAAACTTATAATTATATAATTAATTTTCTTGTATATGAATTAATTAACAACCATTTTTGATCTAATGCGTTCAACCCCAATTCTCAGCTGACGCTCCAATTGCTTCAGTTCTTTCATCCCGAGACTTGATAATTCTTCTCCAGCCAAATGCCTGCTAGCCAAAGTATAGCTGTTACAATTTTTTGGAATTCTAGTTAAAATATTTGATTTTTCACGATTCATTGTAAATTATTACCAAACTGGATCAACCACTCTGGTGATATTGTTCACTTTAGGAGTAGTCGAGATGGTTCTAAAACGCAACACTAGTAGGTAAATCTTGTTTACTTATATACCCAGCATATCTAATGTGTTTTGTGGATGTGGGACTTTTATCTAAAGATAAATTGTTATATATACCTCTTCTATAGACTCAGCATCCTCACTGAGGTTTGCTCGTCTAGCCAAAATTTATCTAAACTCAATTGAACGCCACTCTGATACCATATGTAATAGCCCAGCCTGCTAGTGATATTGTCTATTTTAGGCCTAGACCTACACGACTTTAAAACACTTGTTTACAGTAACTTTTTTTTTAATTTCGCAATTTTTATGTTCAAATGCACCCACTAAATATTCATCATTGAACTTATTATACTTTTGAATCTATCAATTAAAGTCAGTATTTGTTTAAATTTTAGTAATTTTCATATATGTAATTATCTTTGCGTCAAAAATTGAAATAAAAATAATTGCAAAAATAAGTTTAACAAAAATTAAATAGAGATAATTACAGACTTATCTCTGGCTTCAAGTTCATGTATTTTTCTGGTCATGTCATCAATCTTTGTCCTCAAAACCTAATAGAAAAGAAGAATACTCTTCAGAATTAATCAAATCAAACCACATATTATATAGTACCATAAAGTAAGGTTAAAAAGGAAAAGATAATTATTCTTACTGTTTAACTTGGTTTGTACTGAAGTCATTTTTTTTATTGTGGTATGGTTTCTCTGAATATTTCAGGGTTGTTCAGTAGAATATTGTTATATATATATAATGATATTTAGTACTTAAATTAATCAATAAAAATATGGAAAAAAAAAAATTTAATTATATTGTGTATCACAAAGAAGTATAACTAAAAAAAATACTAAGTGTATGAATGTAAAAATGACAAACATTAGTAATTTTTCCGAGTAAAATTATGACTACAGTTCATGGCTACCAGAAGTTAATTAATTTTAAGATGGAAGTAATTAATTACCTCCCTAGCTCTGAGGCCTTGTTGGTTGCTATTTTTGGACAATCCAACTTCATTCTTGTACCTTAAAATGATGCTTTCCATGCTGTGTGTATACATATATATATATATCGGTCGATTAATAAATCAATGTTAATGTCATGATTGTGTCACAAACAAATATAATCAAGTACGATGATAATTAGTGATAGTTGTATTATCTCATGTGTACAAAATATTAAAACAGAAGTAATAAAAGATTAAACAGAAAAAGTATTCGTGTCTACAAAATTCATTGTGTGTTTTAAGGAATTTCATTTCCTCCCAAGATAAAATTGATAAACTGATCAAGAAGTAGCAACACCTCAATATAAATAAATTTGACAAACTCAAAAGTTAGCAATGGAATCACATTAAGATTGTACTTAGTAAGAAAATGTACGTAGAACAAGCAAACAAGCAGGAAGTTTAATATCAAAAAATTAGAGAAAGCCTCTCTATTTATAGCCAGCAATAGGTGTAAATTCTCCTATTCAAAATAGACTCATCTGTTAAGAACAAGTATGCTGTTTTTTAGAAAAATAAATATTTGTTCGAAAGAAACAAGTCCTTTCCAAACAGTTTTGCAAAATTAATTAGTTAATTTCGTTAATTAATAAATAATTCACGAATCTATCAATCACATCATTTGCCAAAGCTGAATCTGAACGATACAAGGATAAATTTTTTCTTCTATTATAACAATGAGCGAGAGATAGCCCTTCATTTTTTCTCCATATTTCTCAATTCACGCCTCACCTGAACCCAACAAATTGAACTCAAAAAATAGTATGAAGATTGTGGACTTACTCATGGCTAGCAAATTGGTAAGCTTTTCCAGAAGGTGAAAAAAGGATAAGTGCAACTTGAGCATCACAGAGAATGGAGAGTTCATAGGCTTTTTTAATTAAACCATTTCTTCTCTTGGAGAAGGACACTTGCCTATTTGTTTCATTCTCTATTCTCTTCAATTCCACTTTTCCTCTACCCATTCTTAAAATTATACAATTTAATTTTCGAACTATTTTTCTTTTCCCCTTTCCTTTTTTGAACCTTGTTCTAAGAAGAAACTGAATAACACACCATAATATATACACATGCCCCTACCTTGACGTAATATCTTCGCTACGTACTTCTTCTTATCTATATTAAGTAAATCGTTGAATTTTTTTAATGTTAAAAAGAATTATTGGATCCTTTTTTTATATTTGCATGAGATTTTTAACTACTTTATATTTTTATTAGAAAAATAATTTAAAAATAATCACAAGCGTAACAGTGAAAAATAATTTTTAAATTATGAGCTTAAATATACATATTTTTAGAAAAGGTACATCGTACTCCTAAAGATTCAGTTAATATGGAGTAGAAGAGTACTCAACATTTACTTATAAATCATGGTGTAATTAATTTGTTTGACCTAACGTCATAGGTTCGATCTTGTGTGTGTTTTAATCATGGTTTGAGAAATTATTTTGAGTAAAATTATTATGAGTACAGAAAATGAGGTACTATTTCACCATATTTATAAATATCGACTAAAGGGCTCATAATTATATTGAATAATATATCAACAAATGCTAATTCTAATATTATGTTTGATCTTAGTCTTATTGTTTTGTGGATCAATGATGCAAGAGTTCACCAATTAATTAAGCATCTTTGAATTCTTAAAATCATCAAAGAAAGGCATGATGTTTTTGGTCGGATTATTGGTAAGGATTAGCAGTTGACATGCCCTCATGCTCCTAGGAAGGAAATTTGGTGTTCTCTTTTTCCTAAACATATTACTTTTGTGGCATTTTGTCTATTGGCTTAGTACATATTTAGACTTTATATTTATTAAAATATTGAATATCTTAATTTAGTGACGGAATTAAAATTTTCATCAAGAAGGTTTAAAACTGAAGAAGTAAAAACACAAATTAGTTAAAGGAAGTTTGACATCTATTATATATACATAAGGAATTATTTTAATCATACATGAATAGTATTGGACGGGGGTTCGGATGAACACTCTGACCATAAGGTAGCTCCGCATCTGCCTTAACTCCTAATAACATTTTTAGTTAGATAATTTGTTCAAATTTGCACCTTTTTTATCATCTACTAGATAATTAAGGGATCGTTCGATATAGTGTATAAGAATAATAATGCGAAATGTGGTGCATTAATAATGCTTGCGTTAGTAATACATGTATTAGCTATACTTACATTAGTTATACATAGAATATGCATTTTTTGGTTTGATGAATTAAAATAACATGCATTGGATAAAAAAAAAATTGTTTACAAAAATGCCCTCTACATTTATAATGTAAAAGATGTAAAAAAAATGTAGGGGCAATTAATTTGGTCTTTAATCATGCTAATGCATGTATTAAAAGTATTGCATTATTAATACCTAGAAATCTGTCGTTTACTTTACACAATAAAGTGTATAACTAACGTATAAGTATTAATTATACATAACATGAAAAAGTGTATCAAATATAAAATTACAAATATATTAAATTAATACATATATTATTTTTACTAATACACTCTATTAAATGATCTTAAATTAACTATATAAAATATATCATCTCTTTTAATTATACACATAAACTTCAAATATTGAATTTTTTATGGCTTTTGCTCTATCTTTTCCCATGAAAATCTTCAACTATATATTACTATAACATTTTTAAATAACACTATAAGAAATCGACACGTAAGAATTTGGGATCAATTAGTAGCTCTTAGAACCCATCGACACGTGTCATGTGGAAGTGATTGATGGTATATCACTAAGTTTGATGTCCCAAATTTAGGGGTATGAAAACAGCCTGGTCTCCAATATTATCTTAAAAAAGAGTTCATGAAACAAAATAATGGCTTCTTTGAAGTATTATTAGTGGGTAATTTTGAAAGTAATTAAATCAAATTAGGGTTTGATTAATTTTGCTTTGAGGAAAAGTATCTAATTTGTCGAATCATATTATAAGTTGTAGGTCCAATTTCATGTGGTCATGAAAAAATCCATGATATTAAGTACCAAACACAAGTAGTTTGTCTTATAGTAACCCAATCTTGCAAAAAATATGTTGTTGACATTTAAATAGCAATAAATAATATTTTAATTTACTTATTATTTCTTCAAAACATTTTTTTTCCTTCAAATGAATGTTTCTCCATGGCTCTAGCTATATACATTTTTTGTACAATCACCTTTTCTTTTCTTCCAAATTTTTAAATAAGCAGGATATGATGTCCTTGTGCATAATACTAACAAAGAAGGTAGATTAGAATATATATTAAGGAGATAATAACACTATATTGTGTATGCATGTCACGATTCAAAAATAGACATGAGATTTATAAATTTGAGTTCTAATATTATTTATCATCACTCAAAAAATAGAGGGGCGCGATACTGTCTTATTCTATCAAGACAATTCATTCTAAACTAATTATAACATTGAAGTGCCGAAGTAAAATAAGAACTACCTAGCTATTTAACAGCCAATAATAATGTGGATAGCAATAATCAATTTAATTAAACCTCTAAAATTTGATTGTCACATGCACAAGTCTCTAATGTATTTTACTTCTTCCATGTAAAAAGAATGGCCTATTTTCTATTTTATTTAATTAAAAAAGAATGACCTCTTTTCTGTTTACACAATATTTTAATTTCAATTTTCCACGTAGCACGTTTAAGACAACAAGATTAAAAGGCAGTTGATATATTTGACAACTTTAATTTACAATGACAAATTTTAATTTTTTTTTTATATTTTTAAACTTTGTATCAAGCCAAACTAGTTCATTTTTTTTTTAAACGAAAAAAGAAGATCTGTTAAATTTAAAAACAAAATATGTCTAAAATATAGTAGAACAAAATCATAAATATTAGTGACCTAGTTCGTTGAGATGACAAATGAACTTTGGTTGGAGGAGGTAAAAAGTCCCAACTCTTGATGGGTATTAGTTTTTTTCAAAACAAGATTGTAATACTGAATATGTATCATTTATCTCATTAACCAAACGAACCCTTATTAAGTCATTAAAAACGAAGTGAATTATATAGTAAGGTGTCTCATTTTATGTGTCATTTTTTTTTGGTCCGTTCCAGAAAAATATCACCTCACCCTAATTCGAAATAATTTAACTTAAAAATTTCTCTTTTACCCTTAATGAAATGAATCTCAATCACACAAATTTGTAAAGAATGATTTTAGACTAAATTTTAAAAGTCTTACTTTTGTTTTTAAACACCACACCAAATAAAAAAATATCACATAAAATGAAACGGAGGGAATAATTTTATAAAGCTGCGTAGTCAAAGGTGATAAGATATTCCTTGTACCTAGCACTAAATTGATCCCCACTAAGGTACACAACATTATTTGTGTAGGGCATAAAAAGATAAATATTTATTGGACCAAAAACCCACAAAATATATAGCAATTATTCATCACCATTTGAGTATTTTACTTGTTGCCCTTCCTTTTTCTTAGTGTCCAAGGATCATGGAGGATTTAGTGCTTGATGTGTACCTCATGAATACTTTACTCACTTTTTTTAAAAAAAGAATCTTTGATTTGATATTAGTAATCAGTATAATTGAGAAATTTATGCATGCCTTTGTCGATTTACAGCTAGCCAGCCATAATTTTTAAGAATCGTCAGTCGAATTTATTATCTAATTACTTTTTAGTATGTATAATCTCGAGTATATACAACTATTAGACCTTAATTGTCTATTTTTAGTCTAAACGGTCGAGTGAGTGATTATTTCGGTTAATTCTTTTTATTTGGTTTGTATCAACATTGGGTTAATCCTTCTGTCTGGTTGTTAATCACATGGAATTTCGATGTACTATAAACACTGTTGCTATCAACTGTTTAATATGATGGCTGTAAACTTCGTTTGATTTTATATAGTTTTGATGAATGATGAAGTTACATAAAATATGTAAGTTATGCTGGTTCAATGATTTGAATTCATAGTAAAGTCATCAAATAAATAAAGACAAGTATGCAGAAATCAAGCAATGAAAAATCAGTTGGTTGGCTATCTGAACTCCAACCTTGTTGGTGATGATTCGATTCTCCACGTCCCATTTCCCTTTCCCCTATCCTAAAAATAAAAAAAATTAAAAAAAGGAATGAAAAATGTTAATTTTTGGTAAACTGAAGAAATATATTTGCGTTTAATTGAAGAGGCAAAGTTTGACTATAACACAAAAGAAGTAGTGAGTTGATTTAAAGAAGTAGAAAAGAGTTAAGAGTTAAAGTGAAGTTTGAGGTGAAGAACATTTCTCTATTGAAAAATTAACTTTGCAAGTGCTATCAATAGGCAAAAGGAACACGTCGAAGAACCACGCCCTTAGTTAACTTTGTTATAAGTTGAATTAGGAGTGTTGTCTTCAAGTTAGGATAATTCAATTATAAGAAAAATTAATAGGGCAAGAACAACGTATCTCTTTTTCGTTAAGCCGCAGTTGTTGTTGCTACCAACGAATTTGCTCCAGATCTACTTTCATTTCACTAGGAATGCGGATTGTTGTCCACAAACTAAATATCTTGTGCAGATTGATAAATGTAGGATCTGAAATCCTCTTTTTGGTTTTCTCAATTTTTCTTTTTTTCGCTGATACGTAAGATTTCAAAATCTGCACAAAATATTTAGTTTGTGGACAACAATCCGTATTCCTAGTGGAGTGAAAGTAGATTTAGGGCAAATTCGTTGGTGACAACAACAACGACTGCGGCTTAACGAAAAGGTTTGATCCGTTGTTCTTGCCCCGTTAATTTTTCTTACAAATAATATCAAAGCTTACATCAATGACTTGGAAACCATACCTCGACAGCTTTGCGTTTAAGTTTGGAAATTGGAGTTAGTTAGAAGGATTGCAAGAGGTGTAGTTCGAAGTAGATTAGATAATCTTAAACTGTTGAGGCTCATTGATCAAGTGAAGTAGGGTCAAATCCTGTAAAGATGCAAATCATTTTTTAAAAACCTTTCATGATCCAAATGTTTTCCATGTAAAAATTTTGAGCTCTTAACTTATTGCTTCGTTGGAATATATTAGGGAAATTATTTTACTCTTAGGCTAATCTAGAATAAATCATTAGGTCGTATGGAATAACAAATTTTTCTCGCTTTTAGGGTGTGTTAGGGAGGGGGTTGTAAAAATCGAACCGATCGTAAACCGAATCGATAAAACGTTATTGGTTTATTGCTATCGGATTATCGGGTTTTAGTGATTTTTAGAAAAAAAAATTATTGGGTTATCGATTTTTTCTATTAGGTTATTGAGTAAATCGATAACCTAAGAAGACTATAATAAGGTACTAATTTACCCTTTCGTAAATATCAAATATTAATAATTTAATATTAATAAGACACTATAACAATATTTTACATTTGATTTTTACAATACTTAAGTGATTAATTATCTACTTTAATATTTTACTTCGTAATTAACTAATTATAGCTTTTGCAAGTTTGTAAATATAATTTTCGTACTCTATCTGCTTTTTATTAATGCGAATTCTCATTATCATCTTTATCAGGTAATCGAAAACCGAACCACTAAGAACATAAAACCAATAAATTGAAAATCGATAAAAATTATTGTATTGGTTTCTTATTGATTTAACATATTTAAAAATCGAGAACTAATAAATCGAACCGATAATGTATAAAATCGAACTGAACCGACCAATGCACACACCTAGTGTTAGGGATATGAAGGAAACATCTCTTCATTGTTTCATTTTGTTGAGGCCAAAGGAACAATTTGAGCGTTGGTAAACACAAAATGAGAGAAAAATTTCTTGAATAGATTACAAAACAATTCTCAGACTCACACTTTACACTCTTCTTGGTATTCTTCGTGGTATGTTTAATGAAGATCAGCAGCTCCTTTTATAAGAGGAGCTTTGCCTCTTGATGTCATTGATGTAATCAATGACAAAGAAAAAATCAAAATTTATTACTTCAAAATTTGCTACTTTGCAGGCATTGCTTGAATTGAATTTGCAGCCTTACTTGACTTCAATTATGAAATACTGCTTTGTAGCATTTCTTGATTTCAAAGTCAAAAATGTGGCTGGACTTCTTCACATTTTCGATAAACAAGTTACTTAACAATGAGGAAAATGATTTTTCTAATAAAAATTAAAAAAATAAATTTTATAAATGCATTTCACATTGATTGTTTCAAGATTTTCACCTAGTATTAGAAAGAGTTAAAAGGATAAGTAATAAAAACGTCCTTCTTATTAATGATTCCTTAAGAGATGTGTAAGAAAAAATACATACTTAAAATGAATTGAACAAATTGGGTTATACCTTTTTTCAGGAAACAGCCTCTCTACTTTTATGATAGTGGTAAGGTCTGCGTACATTCTACCCTCCCCAGACCCCACTTGTGGGATTTTACTGGGTATGTTGTTGTTGGGTTATACCTTTTTTTTTTTAAAAAAATTAACTCCATCTCGAGATGGTTTGGGGTTTGACATAAATTTCTATCCGGTATAATACTAAGCAATGAATATATATTGACCTACACCCCGAGATAACAAATAATTTATTCACAAGCAGATCAGGAGGGAAGAAGGGCTACTACGAAGTTGGAATTATAGGATAAATAAATGGCGATAAAGGATATTCTTTATCGAGAGAGTATATTCTTTCAAAATAAAATGACTCGAAATAAATAAATGACAATACTTTAAATCTGATTATGCTTGAGAACTTTTTTCTTACCATGTAATGTCTTTCTTCTTATGAACTTTTTTTTTTGAAAGACCTTAAAAGAACTCATCGATTCAGATATTTATAGCCTAGCCTAAATATATGAAAGGGCATATTTATATCAGTATTCACGATAACTTCATTTCATTTATAATCGCAGCACTTCAACATTCTTAATGTTTATTTTATGTATAATTATTTACTAACACATTATACAATAATTTTATATGATTATTTACTCACTCATTGTACAATAATCCTAACACCTATATCTAATTCATTGATTCGATTCACAAAATATATATCGAGATTATTTCATATTGAGAACTAAAAATATAGGAATTCAAACAAACAAGCAAATCAAGCTTCAACAGATGCAATCAGTTAAGGAAACTGGAAGATGAAAAAACAACAGAATCCATGAACAGAGAGAAAAGTTTTGATTGCTGTTAATAGTTAACCGGTGTATACATGGACGCCGACGGCAATAAGTAAGATGGTGATGAGTCCAAAGTAAATGATGGCATGTACCAAAATCGCAGCGCCGCTGGTTTGCATCCCGCCGAACTCCACCACTCTTCCACGGCCAGGTAACTGGAACAACAGCCCCGGCGATAACAGCACGAACAGAACCACAGCTATCAACACAGGTCCCCAATCCGCCATTCCTAAGTAGATCTATTCAAATTGGGGAAAATCAAATTGACAAAATTTCAAGCAGAAGCAGATGTGGCCAAAACTGAAAGGAAACTGACAGATTTGAATGCGTTGGTCATTGGAAATATGAGTTAAGTGCCTCGTCATCCGCGCATTTTCCCTTCTTGTGCTTTGGTTTTTGCCTTTCGGGCGGTGGCTTTTCACCCTCCCGACGCTTTTTTTTTTTTCTCCTTTTAATTTCGGTGACGTCATATAATTAGACACAAAGTTACGCCCCTATACTATTTTGGATGTTCAGCAATACTTTGAATATAATAAATATAACATTTTAAAAAATATAATCGAGAAATGATTATAATCAATGATAAAGATAAATTAGGAATTAAGTATAAAATTATTTCTTGATTTCATAAACTGAACAAATATTGTTGTACATCCCAAAATAGTATAATGAACAAATAAATATAGAGAGTATAATTTATAATAATTAATGATTAAAAATATTTTTAAAATATATAAAAATATGTATAGTCTAGGATAGATTGATTTAGATTTCGAAATTTAAAAGAATCTAATTATTAGGATGAAAAAAGTATTTTTTTTCTTTGGGTTACATTAGTTTATAATTAAATTTGAATTCACATCATAAAATTTTATTTTAAAAATGAAAATATTTTTTAATTAAAAACAATTCATATTTATATTACTCCAAATGTAAAATTACTGATAAAAAAGATACTTACACTCTATCGCAATTTTTATCGGCAATATAAACTTAAAATTATCCAGACATTTTTTAAAATGACATAAAGGCATCTTCTTGACCAAGTGTTTTAGTGGTAGGGTTATTGTTTTTAGCTCATGACTCATTTTTTCCATTTTGTGTTTAAAAACAAATTCTTAATTTCATTCAAGTATTATAAAAGTGTTCAAAAAATAATTTGATCTAAATACACTTGAAAGGAGTCAATTTAAATAAGTTCTTCCGCAATCATGAGTACAATTTTTAAGGGGTTGTTTGGTGTAAAGTAAAATTTTGCCAATTTTGTTAGGCTGAAATTATTACTTATACTGTGATTATGTCTGTTATTCCGATATTATTTTTGTTGATCATTTGATTTATTGTATTAAAAATATTGCCAAAGATATCCTGTCCATGCATGATCCTTCCACACAACACAATCTCTTAATATGGAACATTTTTTTTTTAATGATGAATCTTTCTATAAAATGAGTTAAGTTTAACCTTCAAAAATAAATGAAATTTTATAAACAAACGTTGATTTTAAATAGAACTCCAAATTGGACCCAAATATTTTGACCAACCATCTAATAAATTGTTCATTTTGCTACATGGGCAAACATGATATCTAGGCCCAAGTCGATATGGGACAACGCCATTCCTCAAATGAAAGAATTTGGGCTGGAAATGTAATTTATTACGGAAAAATTAGTACTTTTTAATAAATAATATTAATTTTAGCAATATTTTTTATTTTTATTACTATTTATATACATGCAATTTTGTGCTTATTTGGTAAGAACTTAACACAATATGTATTAAAATATGGGATAACTGTATTATTATCTATCAATAAAATTTGTATTATATATGTTTTTATAAATAGTTCTCTGTAGCACGTATTAAAACTATATTATAAATGTGTAATAAGTATTCAGCTCAAAAAGTTTGTTATTGCAACAAATGATAAATATTTTCTTAATATAGTATTTCTCCATAAATTTACTATTCATTATTCCATAGTTTAACCGGGTTAGAACTGCAGTAACTCATCTTTATGTAGATAAAGTTTGTGCTACTTTCTCATAGATTAAAATGTCCTCCTAAAAGATAAGTAATATTTTACACCTTAATAAATGTCTCCAAACAGTCGATGATTCCCCTTTTCCATTTACCTCAACCTCTCTCCAAGGCAGGGGCGGAGTCACTTTTAGTTCGAAAAGGTTCGGATGAACTCCTTTCGATGAAAAAATTATATTATTTATATATATTTAAAATTATTTTTTTATGTATATATAGTAGATGTCGAACCTCCTTTAACAGTTTAACTAGTTCATGTGTTTGATTTTCTAAATTTTGAACCATTTTAATTGAAACTCTAGCTTCGCCATTGCAGTCTAAGGCGGAGCTAATAAAGATCAACAAGTTCATCCAAATCCTTCTCGATAAAAAAGTTACACTATCTATAGAAATTATTTTTTATTTTTACAATAGTAAATTTTAAACTTTTTTAAACTTCCTTGTATATTTTGAATTTTTTAGTAAAAATTTTAATTCCCACTATCTGTATTGATTTAAGGATATACCACACCAAGTAATTTCATCTAAAGACTTCTCTTTAGAGAGTGGCTTACGGATAGTGTGCAAGTGCAAGCTGGGCGGCTTAATTATTCCATTTTCTTTTTTTATATATAAGATTAGTTATGAAAAATTCCGGGCTCAATATTTTTTCATATATGATATTTATTAAATAATTATTAAATTATCTCATTAGGTATAAAATAAATACTTGATAAATATTAAGTGGCATTAATTAAATAATTTTAAATGTTTTATTTTAAAATATATTATGATATATATTTATATGGTAGTAGATCATTTTTTTCCCTATGCAATCTAATGTGAAGAGATCTATTGAGATATCATAATTAGAATATTTTTTGTCATTGATCATTGAGTTTTTTATCCAAAACAATAATAAAGGATATAATTAAAATGAGTTCTATAATTTTAATAAAATTATATAACT
>JAPFFP010000070.1:19495325-19523230 GCA_026153255.1 Solanum medicagineum
ATAAAATAAATAATTTTTTTATAAAATACGACATGATAGCAATATTAAAAATAAAAAATCTGTGCAACTTAACTTATCAATAGATATGTAATTATTGTAAAAGTAACATAATTGTAGAAATATATTTTCACGTAGAACTTAAAACATTTTATGAAAGTTTGGTAGAAAATCTGTCAACCGTGTGAATAATTAAAAGCCGCCATTAAATAATTAAATAAATTAAGTAGCAAGTGTACCTACCTTGCCAAGCTCACGCCAGCAAGTAGAAAAATATTAAATTTGAAGTTTTTGCACAAATTATCCCTATTTTTGTTAAGTAGGTCCCTCCAAATTGAGGATTCGTATCAATAGTTCAAAATTTTGTACATGTCAATTTTTCAAGTTTGGCAACTATCTGAATATGATTTTAACTTTGGCCGGTTTAAATATTGTCAAAAGTTGGCCATCAACTTTTGGCAATTAAAAGAAACGGGAGGCTATCACCCACCAAATTACTCCTATATAAAGGAGTAATTTGTTCCTTATTAAAATCATTCAGAAGAGGGAGAAAAAATACAGAGGGAGAAAAAATAATCTGTGAAGAAAAAATTAGAGTGTGTGCTTAGGAAATATTTTTCCTAAAAGAAATAATATGTTCACGATTTATGGTATTTTTCTCTGAGAGCCTACTATTTGTAATAGTACAAGAAATTGTACACCAGTGCCTACTATTTGTAATAGTAAAAGAAATATAGTAGAAATGTTCTTTTGTAGATGTAGCCCAAAAGTTTTGGGTGAACCACGTTAAATTTTCTTGTGTCTATTTTTATTTATTTATTCCTCATAAATTTTATTGCTCACTCCGCTACGTGGGCCCCAACAAGTGGTATCAGCGCCTGGTCTAGGTTCATCGCAATGGAGGTAAAGGCAAGCAAAATGATCAACCTGAACGGTTCAAACTACCGTGTCTGCAGAAGCAAAATGAAAGATCTTCTCATAATTACGAAGATGCATTTGTCGATATTCTCTACCCATCAAACCGGAAGGGATGTCCGAAGATGAGTGTGTGTTTGAGCATGAACGAGTTTGTGGATATATTTGACACTTTGTCGGTAACAACATTTACAATCATATTTATAACAAAACTCATGCCAGAACACTATGGAACAAGCTGGAGCAATTGTATGCTTCAAAGGCAGGCAACAACAAATTATTTTAGTAAATCCAATTTGTGGAAGTAAAATATCAAAAAAACTCTTCGGTAGCTGATCACTTAAATAACATAGAAGGAATGGTGGACCAACTATCGACAATGGGCATAAAGTTTGATGATGAGATAATTGCTCTTATGATTTTAGCTTCTTTACCAAAGTCATGGGAAACCTTCAAAGTTTCTTTGACAAATACTGCACCAAATGGTGTAGTAAGCATGAAAACTGTTAAGAGCAGTATATTAAATGAAGGAATGAGATGTACATCTCAAGGTTCAACCTCTTTCTCAGAATAAGAAGTAATCACTTCTGATTACTGAAAAAAAGGGGAGAAGTCAAGTGAAGGGTTCGAGATGCAGAGACAGGAGTCGAGGAAAGTCAAACAAATATGCAAATGTCGAGTGCCATTACTGCAAGAAGAAAGGTCACATCAAGCAATTTTGTCAAAATTTCAAGAGTGACCGGCAAAATAATAGAGATAAGAAGGGAAAGACAAACAGTGATGATGAACAAGAAAATCTTGTCGACGAGTTCAACATCAGTTATGACAGTGAGATTGTTAGTCAATTAACTCAAGAAACGAGTTGGGTAATTAATAGTGGTGCAACCATTCACGGCACACCACGCAAGAATCTCTTCTCATCTTATACACATGGAGACTATGGTATTGTAAAGATGGGAAATGGAAACTTGTCAAAAGTTATTGGCAAGGGAGATGTCTGTTTGGAAACGGATAACGGCATGGAACTTCTTCTAAAAGATGTAAGCCACATCCCCGACATGCGCCTAAATTTAACGTCTATAGGCAAGCTTGATGATGAAGGTTTTCAAAATAGTTTTGCTAATGGAAAATGGAAGCTTACCAAAGGCTCCCTTATTATTGCAAGAGGACACAAACTCTCAAAACTATATATGATGCAAGCAAAGGTCTCTGATATATCTGTAAATGTGACGAAAAATGAAAATACCGCACGTTTATGGCATAAGAGACTTTGCCATGCTGGTGAAAAAGGGATGTCTAAATTGGTGAAAGATAAAGTTCTACCTGATTTAGATCAGGTATCATTGAAGAAATGCAAAGATTGTCAAGCTGGGAAAACATAACAGAGTCTCTTTTCATAGTTCTACACCTTCTAGAATGGAGAATGTTTTAGATCTGATTCACTGTGACATATGTGGTCCACTATCGTAGTCACTTGGTAGAGCCAGATATTTTGTGACCTTCATCGATGACCATTCGAGGAAGACCTGGGCTTATACCATTAAGTCCAAAGATCAAGTGTTAGGAGTCTTCAAACAATTTCATACCTCAGTTGAGAGAGAAACTGGAAGAATATCAAATGTGTTTGCATAGACAATGGCGGAGAATATATTGGATCATTTCATGCTTATTGCAAAAAACATAGTATTAAACATCAAAGGACACCTCCAAAGACACCACAGCTAAATGGTTTAGCTGAGAGGATGAATCGAACTTTGATAGAAAAAATAAGGTGTTTACTCTTTCATTCAAAGCTAGATAAATCTTTTTGGGGTGAAGCACTACTTACAGCAGTGTATGTGCTAAATCGCTCACCATGTGCTCCACTTCAATATGAAGTTCCGGAGAAAATTTGGTCAGACAGGAATGTTTCTTATAAACTTTTACGAGTATTTGGGTGCAAAGCCTTTGTTCATGTTCCAAAGGATGAAAGGCAAAAGCTTGATGCCAAAACATGGCAGTGTGTGTTTATTGGCTATGGTCAAAATGAATTTGGCTATAGGTTCTATGATCCAATGCACAAGAAACTGATTCGGAGTCGAGATGCTGTCTTTATTGAAGATCAAACTATTAAGAATATAATAAAGCAGACAAAGAAGACTTTACTCCTACAGATGATTCAATAAACTTAAGGTTGAATTCTCCAGTAGAAGTACCGACTCAAGTTGAAGTAAGGTTCATGATGACCATCCACAAGATGCAGATGATGAAGGTATTCCCCAGGAAGATGAACTAGAAGAAGAGAATGTTAATGGTGGTCACACTCAACCACCAATAGCTGGAGAGTCTCTAGTACCTTTAAGAAAATCTAGTAGAAATGTGCAATCTTCTACTAGGTACCCAGTTGATCAGTGGGTTACACTGACTGACGGGGGAGAACCGAAAAGCTTCAATGAGGCAATGGACGATGAAAATAAGGAAAAATGGATGGAAGCCATGCAAGATGAAATGAAATCCTTGCATGAGAATAAAACGTTTGATCTCGTGAAAAGTTGCCTAATGGTAAAAGAGCGTTGAAGAATAAATGGTTGTTCAGAATCAAACATGAAGAACACGGTGTCCATCCACACTTTAAAGCGAGATTGGTCGTCAAAAGTTTCAGTCAAAAGAAGGGAATTGACTTTGACGAGATATCTTCACCTGTTGAATGACATCCATTCGTACTATACTAGGGCTAGCTGCAAGTCTCAATTTGGAAATTGAGCAAATGGATGTGAAGACTGTCTTTCTTCATGGAGATCTAGAAGAAGAAATTTACATGGAACAACCAAATGGTTTCAAAGTGAAGGGAAAAGAAGATTATGTCTGCAGATTGCAAAAAAGTTTATATGGCTTGAAACAGGTACCAAGACAATGGTATAAGAAGTTTGAGTCTGTTATACGAGAGTAAGACTTCAAGAAAACTACTGCCGATCAATGCGTGTTTATCAATAAATTCTCTGAAGATGATTTTGTTATCCTTTTACTGTATGTAGATGATATGCTGATCATTGGAAAAAATATTTCAAGAATCAAAAGTCTAAAGGTACAATTGAGTAAGTCTTTTGCGATGAAAGACTTAGGATCAGCAAAAGAAATTCTTGGCATGAGAATTACAAGAGATAGAAACACTAGGAAGCTTAGGGTATCTCAAGAGAAGTACATTGAAAAAGTACTTCAGAGATTCAATATGAAAAAAGCTAAAGCGGTTAGTTGTCCACTTGCTAATCACTTTAAATTGAGTTCCAGTATGTGCTCTTCTACTAACAAAGAAAACGAAGAAATGGTTAGAATACCATATGCCTCAGCAGTTGGGTGTTTGATGTATGCCATGGTGTGTACACGATCAGATATTGCTCACTCTATTGGAGTAGTGAGTTGTTTCCTTTCGAATCCTGGAAAGTAACATTGGGCAGTTGTTAAATGGATTCTCAGGTATCTTCGAGGTGCATCCAAAATATGCTTATATTTTGGAAAGGCAGAACCTGTGTTAGTTGGATACACAGATGCAGACTTAGCTGGCGATGTTGACTCAAGAAAGTCTACATCAGATATCTGATTACATTTGTAGGGGAAGCTGCGTCTTGGCAGTCGAAATTGCAAAAGTATATTGTATTGTCTTCTACAGAAACAGAATTTATAGCAGCAACAAAAGCTTGCAAAGAGTTGTTATGGATGAAGGAATTTGTTAAAGAACTTGATGTCAAACAAAACAAGTTTGAGATGTTCTATGACAATCAAAATGCCATCCATCTTTGCAAGAATGCCTCCTTTCACGCAAAGTCCAAACATATCGATGTAAGATATCGTTGGATAACTGATGCATTGGAGAAGAAGTTACTACAACTTCAAAATATCCATACTGATGAAAATGGATCGGATATGATGACAAAGATTCTGCCAAGAGAGAAGTTCGAATATTGTCGATCAGCTGCAGGATTGACAGAGTCCTCCATTTGTCGGGAGGGGGAGACTTGTTAAGTTGGTCTCTCCAAATGGAGGGCCCACATGCAATAATTCAAAGTTTCCCACATGTCAATCTTTCAAGGTTGGCAACTCTCTGAATATGATTTCAACTTTGGCCGGTTTAAATATTGTCCAAAGTTGGCCACCAACTTTTGATAATTAAAAGAAAATGGAGGCTGCCACCTACCAAATTACTCCAATATAAAGGAGTAATTTGTTCCTCTTTAAAATCATTCAGAAGAGAGAAAAAATACAGAGAGAGCCACAGAGAAAAAGTGAGTATTTTTCTTCTGTGAGGTATACCATAAACTATAAAATAAAATAATATGTGAAGAAAAAATTAGAGTGTGTGTTTAGAAAATATTTTTCCTAAAAGAAATAGTGTGTTCACGATTTTTAGTTTTTTTCTCTGAGAGCCTACTATTTGTAAAAGAAGAAGAAATTGTACACCTGTGCGTACTATTTGTAATAGTAGAATAAATATAGTAGAAGTGTTCTTTTATGGACGTAGCCCAAAAGTTTTGGGTGAACCACGTTAAATTTTTTGGTGTCTATTTTTATTTATTTATTCCTCCTAAATTTTATTGCTCACTCCGCTGCATGGCCCTAACAGTTTTAGGGCGGTAATATTTTTCTACTTCAAATATAATGGTTTTTAATATTTGTTTTTGGTACTTTTTAATAAACATTTGTGAGCCAAAATATTTTTATCTATAATATAATTACCCTCAATATGAGTTCAATTTTTTTTTTTTTATATTGTTCAGAATAAGTCCAATCGGAATAAAGTTATTTTGCATAAGTTATAAAGTATTTAATTCGCTCGGGATCAGTTTAGAGAATCTTTTCTTAATGCTAGGCATAAGTTATGTCTCTTATTACAATATAATTTTTGATTTTGAAACTGAACATTTGCTTCGCTTGGCATAAGTTATGCCTTTTACAACATATTATATGAGTTTTAAATTGAACTTTTATTTAATAAATCCAATAGGAAACAAGCGACATAGTTTGTTATAGCAAAAATTACTTGTTATTTTTGTCACAGATGTATTTCGATCACTTATATTTTATTTCAAGCACTGAAGCACAAAAATTAAAGACCTTCAAATTTGAGGGCAAACATTAATGATCAATGTGTGCAAATAATCCATTGTAGAAGTGGATGTACTGTAACTTTACCTAACAGTAAGATAGAGATTAGTATTAAGAGTATTACATTATGTGCAAAACGTATACAAATGGACAGGGTAGAATTAGGGGCGATAAAATTAAGTCCAATTCGACTTAACTCGTTCAAGTTTCAGTTCATTTCAATCCATTTAAAATTGGGGTGATATGTAATCCGAATTGACTTAAGAGAGATCTTGCTAAAATATTTTCAAAACACTTTTTTTTTAGTTTGATATGTTTTATATAGCCATAATAAAGAAAAATATAATTTAATTAAGTACTAAAATATTGGAAAGAAACAAATAAAATAAGTAAAGTTAATAAAAATTGGAGGGGTTGGGTCTTGAGCCGCTCTATAACCCGTTACTCAACTCATTTTGACCCAAGCAAATTTGGATTAGGTTGGATCTTGATCCATTTGTTATCTTGACCTATTATACCCCGCTAAAATTTGACCCAACCTGCTCAATTGCAAAGCAGGCTTCATTAGTATATAAACCAAATCACAACTCAAAAATGACCAACGAGACATATTTATTCCTCTTATTTCTATGTTTACTTCCCTTTATTTCCTTCTCATCAACTACTTTCACTTCCCAAAATCTCATTAACTTACCCACTTCTACTAAGAAATTAGTACTAGACACAGACGATAACGCACTTGATCCTGCTTCAAGTTACCGTATCCTTTCCATCGGACGCGGTGCAGCAGGTGGTAACGTGTACCTCGGTCCCTCCCCGAACTCATCCGCACCCTGTCCTAACGGCGTGTTCCGTTACAACTCGGATATCGGACCAACCGGTACACCCTTTAGGTTCGTCAAATCCGATCACACCGGACCAGGCATTTTCGAAAACCAGGATATTAACGTCCAATTCGACATTGCAACATCTAGACTGTGTGTTGTATATACAATTTGGAAAGTCGGAGACTACGATGTATCGCTCGGGGCGCGATTGTTGGAGACGGGAGGACCGTTGGGAGAACAAGACAGCAGTTGGTTCAAGATTGTGAAAGTATCAGAATTGGGTTACAATTTATTGTATTGTCCTGGTCCTTTTGTTTGTCCATCTTGTCCTGTTGATCAGTGTCAAGGAGTGGGTGTGGTTATTCAAAATGGAAAGAGACGTTTGGCTCTTGTGAAAGATAGGCCTCTTGGTGTGAATTTCAACAAAATCTAGTTAACAATATAATACCAAATTTTAGTAGTTCAGTTGGTTGACTATCTGAACTTTGGTGATGTTTCTATTTTCCTCCTTAGCATGTATAATTTGGTTTCTAAATGAATAAATCTCTACTAAGTATATACTGTATATTTTAGCATGACTTTCTTAATAAATTGTCTTTCCTTCTTGTTGACTTTATATGGAGTGTTTGTCTACATGTACTTTTTATTTTAATTTATTCTTAATTAAAATAATTTACTTTTAAAATTTTTTTGTACTCTTAATGAAATATGAAATGGTTCTCAATACACAAATATCTACGAATAATTTTAGATTACAAATTTTAAAAATCTTTTTTTTTTCTTGAACACCATATGAAATCAGACGGGGGAGTATGCTCCCTTCATCCAACAATAGTTGGCCCCTATTGACCAAATTATCCCTATTTAATATAAGCCATCAAATTAATTAGGATGAATTAAATCTAACTAAAAAAAATTTGCCAACTAAAAAAGCTCCTTTAAAGTTTCCACAATCAATAAGTGCACAAGACACTTACATTGTTTCATATTCAATACAAGCTCTACGTTTTCCATCGAAAAAAATATATGGAGCCAAAAGTTTTTTTGAGCCAAAAATGTTAGTATAGGCATATATTATAATTTTAAAAAATTAGTATATTTAATCATTTATTAGGCTTTGAAAGTTTAATTTTGACTTATAGTATTTCAAAGTATTGAAAAATGAATTGCAAATTCTGATGTAATATTAAATAAAGGTAAAATGGGTAAATTATCTATTAATTTTTAAAAGTGAACAAATATTGTTGGATATTCCAAAAATAGTATACGAGTCAACTAAAGTTGGACGGAGGGAGTAATATAGAAGTCTTTTGGGTTGGTGGGATATGATAAATAAGGATAGATCTTCTATCCTACTTTTCATATATGAGATAACTAGTTTTAGGAGTATTATATTAGTATAAATGATGAGATAAAATAATTGTATGACTAATTACTACTCATAACAAAATACAAGATAAAATAATTTAAATCTTATCATGAATTTATTATTCTTATCTCATTCGCCAAAGTGCTATCAAATTTGGAAATGTTTCGTTATTCTCATTGAGACAGACTAAATAATAATGAAATAGAATATGTTATCTGCAAATAAAAACTGTCAAATACAATTATAAATTGTGACTTCACATAACATAAGTTGTGTTTGAATCATGAAATTGCACTAGTAAAACTAACTTAATGATACAACAAATTGAACCATATAATCTATTTGATTTATTTTTCAATAATTAGTCAACTCAGAATAATTAATCACACATACATCAGGAACTCATCAAATGATCGAACATGTCAAAACTCAACACCTATACATAATTTCATTACATTTACAAAGCTTGAGCAAAATGAAAACAAATCAAGAATAAACAAATACTAAATACAATCAGTCAAAACAACACTTCATTTTTTTCCTAGCAAAAAATCCAAATTACCAGAAAAAAAAATATTACTTTACTATATAAGAAAAACTAGGGAATAAGCAGGCGTATCTGCTTGGGCTGTCTGCTTTTACTCCTTTATCATAAAAATATTTCGTGTATATAAGAAGAAGGTAACTAGTGAAAGAAAATGCGAATACGAACAGCTAAAATAAGAATCGTAAAAAAGATGAAGAAAATCAAAGTGTGGATTAAAACTGCTTTTCCGTTAGTATTAAAGCTTCCGAATTCGACATGGCGCTGATTCCCCGGCAGCTGGAAGAGCAGTCCCGGCGAGAGAAGAATGAAAAGAAGATAAGCTATCAGAATTGGCGCCCAATCAATCATATCTGTTGAAGACTATAGGGATTGTGAAAAAGTTCAAGTTACGCTCTCCTACTTATATTGTATAAATAAATTCCATACTTTTTCCTTAAGGTAAGGATTGCGTTACTGCATAAATTAACATGCCAATAGCCTTGGGATTGAGGGAAAAGTATCTTTTTACTCTTATTTATAATTTCCCCTCACTTTTTACCAAATCAAGTGCTACTCTCTCCCGATTTTGACTTGACCAATGGATTAGAAAAGTCAAAATAAATTTACTTGTTATCATACGTAAAAAAATAAAATTAAGAAAAATTAAAATAGAAAAGATATATTTTATTAAGAATTAGGTATTTCCGACTAGCTTGTTATAACTATATATGTAAACACAAATATTTAACTACTAATACATAACCTATTTTAATAAATCATATGATGACTTGAACTCAAAGGTATCATATTCTTAATTGGTACAAAATATAAAAGTTCAGGTTATGATAGATTTAATTTATTGGGCCTGTTGATATAATCAAATAAAAAAAGGGCATTTCTAATGGTTGTAACATTCTTACTAAGACCCCAAATTATGTGTGACTGAATATACTAAAAAATACGCGGATAAGTAAATATATACTAGTTAATAGCTAACATAACTATAGTTTGAATTAATTACATCCCGCAACAAACATATAGTTGTAATTACAGTTTGAGTTTTATATAATTGGCGCGATGTATACAAACATTGTGTGCGATTATACAAAAGTTGTGCGCGAATCAAGTTGTATGGCAAAATATACAAATATTGCGAATTATATAAACATTGTGCACGAATTGTATAGCAAAATATATAAACATTAAACAAAAATTGTGAATTGCATAGTGAATTATACAAACGTATACAAAGTTGCACATACAAATGCTGCTACAACTATGGGTACAAAATATAATTATCCAAACTAAGGTATAAAGCATAATTAAGATATTTTTGAGCAGTTATATGCGAAAATTCCTCTTAAATATATCCTCCTGCAGAACAAGAACTCCTTCTAACTCCCTCTCTTTCTTCAAACTTCGCTTCATATTCTCTGTACAGAAACATCCGATCAAGAATGTATAGACTGAAACATATTTATTGGACAGTATTCTTCTATTTGAGTCGACGAAATAATGCCACTCGATCAATATCAAATTGATCGTAGTCTTTTTCCGTCTATGAAGATCTGATCAGAGCACCCTCTACTTCCAATGGGCCATGAACTCATTTTTTGGGTGATCAACCAATCCAACCCCAATACTGACTCCCCCAGCATGTTGAAGATCCCGTAGCACATTATGTGCATCGACTATTTTTTTTATTAATATTAACGATGAGATTTATTATCGCTTTTAGCATGTCTTCTAAAATTTAATGTAGGTGTAAATTGTTTCACTTTTGTAAAGCTTGCTGTCTAGGGAGTCCTTAAGAATGAGAAATCCAATTAAAAGGCTAGCTATTCCATAACCATCTCCTGTTGCTAAGTCAAGGGGGTGTTCAACTAGCTAAGGGTGAATGATTTAGTAACGAATAGCAGACAAAGTTCTTATTAGAAATTCTGGGCAATTTTCTGTAATTTTGAAGATTGTCAATTTAGTTCATTTGTCGCTTTCTTTCATAACGAGACGTATTCTCGACTATCAGATTATATACTTAACACATACAAGTATTAGATCAAAATCATTCTCAACAAGTTCATAAGAAATTTCTTTTTTTTTAATTGGATCCTAAACGATATTATATGATAAAAAATTTAAAAATATGTTTTGTATCAAATCTATATTAATGCTAATAAAAAAAATCAATTCAACACTAAGAATGACAATAATATTGAATATTTATTCTTTAATTTTATATTTATTTAGACAATTAAAGTACATAACCTACTTTTAGTTTTTCTTTAGTTTTTAGTCATGAAATTAATATTTATTTTATTTTAGCATGATTTAGTACTTTTAAATCATGATCATTTTCATTGACTTATTTATTTGCCGTGTTTATTTTTTGTAATTTTATTATTATATTTTATTAAATATTTTAGTGGCATCACCCATATCATATTTGTTTGCTATTTTCTTAAGAAACAAACTAAGATAGTTTTATTTTGATTAAACTGGAGAAATGTTTGCAGCACAAATTAATTTATATTTATATAAATACTTTATAGAAAAAATTCAAAACTCGAGAAATTCAAATAACTGAAAAATTAAAAAAAAATCTAGAAGGAACACTCCTATCTCCTTCAAGGATTCCTATTTAAATGATTTATTCAAGAAGTCAATATGATACTTCTATTTACTTTGGTATTTAATTGCGCGATGGTGGACTTCACAATGAAAAAAATTCTCATCTTTTATGTAAAGAAAGATGGATGTTTTTAAAATTGATGTCCTTGGCTGTAAAATAAAAAAATTGTTTTCAAAACTAATTAATAATTAATAATTAATTAGATATTAATAATGCTAGAATTTTCGGATTAGTTTTAAAATGATGAGCCTGACTCCTTGTAGATGTGTAAAGGCAAAGGAAGAAAAAGAATAATTCTGCTTCAAATAGTTGTGTGCGTGGAAATAATTTAATTAAAGGCATTATGCAACGTCACCACGTTATTCGTGTGCCCTTTTTTGTTTAATTGTTTATATTGAATCATTATTTATGTATTCAAAAGATGATCCAAATATAACATGTTCAAATGATTTTTGTTCATTTTACCAGACACGTTCTAAAAGGTATACTGTCTGAAAGGGGGGAAAAATTCATGTGTTGGGTACTGTTAAGGGGACGGCGGAACAACATACTTGACTTTATTTTTCATCTCATATTTGATATTTGTGTTAAAGTTTAATTAATTTGAATTCGCGTTATGTAGAGTCTCATTTGGGGAAAAATATTTTCTATCAAGAACTTCTTTTTTATATCAATAGTTCAAAATTTAAATCTTTGTTAAGGAAATAAGAATCAGTCTCAACTACCGCATAGCAGTGAAAAATTAAACTCTTATTAATAAAATGAAAAATAAGTATTCGATCAAATGAACTATAATATTTCTCAAGTTGCTCCTATATTTTTATTTATGTACAACAACAATGTCATATCCAGTGAAATCTTACAAGTAAGGATCTGGGAGGTTAAAATGTATACAGACCTTATCACTATCTTATAGAGATAGAGAGGTTATTTTCAGAAGACTCTCGTCTCAAAAATATCAAGCCCATAAGTAGAAGATATTAAATATGAAAAAAAAGAAAAAAAAAGAAAAACAACTGAAGTAACAAGCAATGATAGTATGTAAATACAATAAAAGTAACAAATATAAGACAAATAATGACAACAAAAGATATAAAGACACGACTAATCCTACTAATCTACTATATGATAAGGCTAAACGTCATCCTACCCCTACTATCCTAATATGCGAGACTTCCACTTCCTTTCTATCTAAAGGTCATGTCCTCGGTGAGACAAAGTTTGTCATATCCTGTTTAATCACTTCCCCAATATTTTTCGATCTACCTTTGCCTCTGTGTGTAACCCCTAAATCCAACATCTTGCACCCCTAACAGGAGAATCAGTACTCCTAATTCTCTGTACACGTCCAATTCGGTCATCGCAGTCTCGTTTCCTTCATTTGGTCAGTCACAGAGGTCACCCCTAACTTCTTTCGAATAATCTCATTCCTAATTTTATTAGTCCTAGTATATTTATATGTCTACTCAACATCCTTTATCTCCACAATTTACACCTTAGCTTCTGGATATGTAAATTTTTTACTGTTAGCAATCTATCCCATATAACAATGACCGTCTAACCACCATTCTGTATATTTCTATTTACATAGGAGCATATAATCTGTAATTATTAAAAGAAAAAGTAATATGAGTATTAGCTTTTTATAATTTAAAAATTCTTTGATATAAATTTTTCATTTCATCATAAATTTATATTTATTACTCCTTTCGTCCAATGTAATGTCTTGAAAAATATAATAGAAAAATATTATAATTAATGATATAAATAAATTAAAAATTAAATCTTGATTCCATAAATGAGACAAGTATTATTAAACATTACAAAATAGTATAAGCATAACTATCTTATATTTGGAATTAATAAAATTAACGTTAACCAGCAAAATCCAAAAAGGGAAAACGAGAAATCACTATCTAAAATTCAACGCCGCACGTCTCCAGTGAAATTGGGATCATATTCCGGAGGCGGACATTCATTGACGTGGCACAATACTATTGGTCGAACTCTCTAATAGCTGGGCGTCCTCTCAAAACTTTTCAATTGCAATCGCCATTCCTTTCTTGCCTCTTCCCATTCCTTAAAACTTCCTTCTCTCTCCTCTTCCTTGCCGTTTTCCCGGAAAATTCATCGGAAGAATTTTCCCGGAAAAGGCATATTCATTTCCACATCTGACAGGCCAAAATTATCTGGCGATTGTTAATAATTTATTATTGTTAGATACAGTTTTATGTTTTTTTCGTGATTTTATTCTTAGGTTTAATTTGAAATTTGAGTTGAATAAATTTGATCGAATTGGATTGGAGTTGAGAGATGACAACGAGTCATGGAGGAGGATCCTCGTCAAGGAGGAGTTCGATGTCGTTGACGAGCTCGGCGTCCAACGTAAAGAAGAAAGCAGCCGCCGATAATGGAGGCGGACAGCTGGATTCCGGTCCGAGAAAGTCTATGTCGTCGTCTCGTTCCATGTGAGTTTTTGTTCTCCTCTTATTTAACATCGTGCACCCTGCTTTTTATTTGTTCTGACATTCATTTGCTCAATACTTTGATCATCCTTTGTTGCAATGGTTTGTGTAGAGTTGAAATGTAACAATACTCATTTTTATTTCGTTCTCTTTCGTTATGTATGATTCGAGGATTGAGGCTCAATATCCTGAAAAGGTCACGGAAAGAATATATATGTGTGGTACACATACCTATTTTTATGGAGTGGGATAAATGGTTCTGTTATCGGGTAGGATTGATTGAGAATTTTGTGGAGTTTTTGGTTCAATATACTCCATTTCTCCTGCAAACGACGCAAAAACAATTAAGTCTGAGACAAAATGTTGGTTATGTTGTAACTAGGTGCTTTCGTCACGTAGTTGTTCAATGCATTTGCAATAATATTGGAAATTTGAAGCTGGAGCTGTGTTCTGGTGTAGGGAATGTCTACAACTTATGTTGGTTCTCCATAGCTAAATGGAAGAGTGTATTCCTAATGCACTTGCATCCTTGAAGTATAGCTTTTGGGAAATCCAAGCATATTAGTCGCTATCTTACACATCTACTCGAAGTAAACTAAATTAAGTGCTGGCATAGATAGAGGGAATTGCAGTTGCATATAGGTGATTTTTGTAAGGATGCATCCACGTTTAGCTGGTTCCATATCTTACTATTACATCTAATCAAAGTAAAATAATTAAGTGCTGGCAAAGATTGAGTAGATTGCAGTTTCATATATATGATTTTTGTATGGATGCATCCAGTTAAGCTGGTAGGACTTGGGTGCCGGGACTTCCATATCAATCTCAGAATTTACATGGAAAAACAATGTTAATCTTAATGTACCTTATCTGCTACATGCTCATGATATTAAAGCAAGTGCGTGTTACATGGTTGTATACTGCTATGCATTAAATGCTGTGAGTGATTCATTATGCTGCACAATTTTTCCAGAGGTTTTTGCTTATTCAATTTATTGGCTATAGTATATTCATTCTTTTGTGCTGGTTGAGTTTGTTTCATACACAAATTAGTTATATCTTAAAAGCGTTGCTTAGCCATTAAAATCCATCCACTACTTTATCCTTAACTCTATACCAAAAAGTGACAAATATATTCAGTGACCCTCATAGTTGGAAATGCTTTTGCTAGTGAATGCACCCGAATGTTAAAATCATGAGTTCAGGTTTGGGGTGGGGTTAACGAAAACCACTCCAAGTCAAAGTGATCATTGATGTATCATTTCTTCTACTACTAATATTTGGTTCACACACACATTTGTTTCAGGGGATTGAGTGGAGAGCGGACAGTTAAGAGACTGCGTCTGTCCAAAGCTCTAACAGTACCTGATACTACAAGTATTTATGAAGCTTGCCGCAGGATGGCTGCTCGCAGAGTTGATGCATTATTGCTGACGGACTCAAATGCATTGCTATGTGGTATCCTGACAGATAAGGTTTAGCTAGATCTTGCATAACTGTCATAATCCGACCAAATAAAATCAAGTTATGAATTTTCCCTTTAACCAAAATGAACACCTTTAACGAACTTTTCCTTGCATCCTTTTCATTTCTTCTTTGGGTACTTGAAGGACATAGCAACAAGGGTTATTGCTCGTGAAGTTAATATGCAGGAAACACCAGTTTCAAAGATTATGACAAAAAATCCTGTTTTTGTGCTTTCTGACACACTCGCTGTTGAAGCCTTGCAGAAAATGGTGCTAGGTTGGTATATTTGAATAAAACAAATGGTTGATTCTTTCAAGCCTATTCAATATCTCACTGTCTAACTGGCCACAGGAAAATTCAGACATTTGCCGGTTGTGGAAAATGGAGAGGTCATTGCTTTGCTTGATATAGCAAAATGTCTTTATGATGCCATTGCTCGACTTGAAAGGGCAGCTGAGAAAGGAAAGGCCATTGCAGCTGCTGTTGAGGGTGTAGAAAAGCACTGGGGTTCATCTATTTCTGGTTAGTCGAGAGTTTTGCATTGTTTCTATATTTCATTGATGCTTGTTGAATGTCTTGGGGTTCATTTTCCAAGTTCCTTGTGGTTGAATATGTTGTTTGATCTTCCATTGCGTGTGTCATTTAATGACCTCTTTTATTTCTTAATTGTCTCAGGTTCTAATACATTTATTGAAACACTTCAGGAGAGGATGTTCAAGCCTTCACTGTCAACCATCATTTCTGAGAATTCAAAGTAGGTAATATCTTTACTTATTATAATATTTAATCTGTGATTCATAGCGTGTAATCTGTAAGATAAATTTCATGCAATTACTGTACCTCTGGTTTTTCTAGGGTTGTTGTAGTTGAACCAAGTGATACTGTTTTAGCCACAGCAAAAAAGATGCTTGAATCTAGAACAAGCTCTGCAATAGTAATGGTTGACAATAAACCACGTGGAATTTTGACGTAAGTTTTCTTTCTTTTTCTCCATGTCAGCCATTGAATGTAAGCTATAATGTAATGCACGCTAAAAACTCTTTAAAATATCTGCGTCATGGTGGCTGCAGTTCAAAAGACATGTTGATGCGAGTCATTGCTCAAGATCTCTCCCCTGAGTCCGTTCTTGTTGAGAGGGTAAGTCTCTCTCTTTAAGATAGCTCTCTCTATATTGTAGCTCCTAATAAATTAGTAATAGTTTTGTAAGTAAATGAGATCTTATATTTTTTTTTCATTATTTCCTATATTGGAGTTTAAGAAAGAAACATTTAATCTACATTAACTTTTGTCTTACTCACGCATTACTGTTCAGGTAATGACCCCCAGTCCAGAATGTTCTACGACCGATACACCTATTGTTGATGCTTTACATACAATGCACGATGGCAAATTCTTACACCTTCCTGTGGTTGATAAAGGTAACATTTGATCTTCCCAAGTGTTGGTTTGAGATCTGATATCTTCTTTTCCTGATTTCTTTAAAAAAATTGTAATTTTAATGTGATGCAGAGGGAATTGTAGTTGCTGTCCTTGATGTTCTTCATATCACTCATGCAGCTGTAGCCATGGTAAGAAGCATGCCCACAAATGTTTAAATTATGAAGAGATTGACTTTTCAGAACTCACTAGTTATTATGCCTATGTGTGCTTTTTCCATAAGTTGACAAGCTTCTGAAATTAATTTATTCCTAGTTATGTTTGGTTATAAGAGTGTATATAGATAAAAGAAAGACATTGTAAGAGGAAATTAAGTGTTCTGAGCTCCCTTTGACCAGTTATGAATGACCAGATGATGTTGAAAGATCATTTGACAAGCCATTATTTCAGAAGTTTGTCTATATGTATTTTGTCGTTCTACGCCTATGTTAAGATTAAAAGGGACTGATCATGTCAACTGTCAACTGCAGAAAGAGCGAAAACAACGACAGTATTCCTTAGTTCTGAAGGAACAATTATTATTCAATTTTATTGACGAATGAGAGGATTCAAACTTCAGCATGGACAGATTTAGACGACATATCTTTTGTCAAAAAATAAAATAAAATAAAAATATGCTCGGGTTTCTAAGTTTAGTGAAGAGGAATATTTGTGCACTCATCATGACAAAAAATAACCTTAAATGGCTCAACTAAGAAACATAACTAGCAATACTTTGAACCATATTTCTGGTGCTTGCCATGACAAAACTTGCTCTAAATAGCATGGATCTCCTTTGTGTATTCTCTATGAAGCTTATCATAACTTAAGCAACTGAAAACTTTTAGATTAATTCACTGGTCAAATCACCTTTCTAGTACTGTCTTTTTTTACACCTATCCTCAAGTCAGTAAATTTCCCTGCCTTCCACTTCACCTTGATGATGAGCTTCCTTTGCAGCCATTTGCATTTTAAATGTGTAAAATCTTTTAAGGGATATTTCAACTTGGAGTCTTGGGGCCTCTTTGCTAAAACTGTTAGCTTATGTATTCATCAGAAGGGTCTAACAATTTTTCCAATATGCAAAAGGCATCTCTAGATTTTGGAAATAATTTTGGTCAGCATTCACAAAGGAGATCAGATCGATGATGTTGCAATAAATCTTGGACATCATTATGGCCTTTCCTGACTTACTTCTAGTTTTAAGATCCAAAACTTTTTTGTGTTGGTGACATTCAATCAATATACCTTGTTTCCATTTATATGCATCAGGAACTTCCAGTCCTTTGAATTTTCACTCTATGAGTGGAACAAATCATATTCGTACAGCATTAGGATCTTAGTTTCTATATTTAATGAGCCAAGTTTGTAGAGAATTGTTCCTTAACTGTGCCTCATTAAGCAGGTGGGACAAAATGCTGGAGCGAACAATGAAGCTACAAACTCTATGATGCAAAGATTTTGGGATTCAGCTATGGCATTGACTCCAGATGATGATGAAGAGACACGGAGGTTCTAGCCTCTTTTTCCATATATTTCTGTTAAATCATTCTTTTTCCTTTTTACTGATATTTCACATTTGTCTATGACATTTTCAGTGAGGGTTCATTGAAATTAGCTACTGACGGTGCAGAAACAGGAAGATTCACTCCTTATCCTTCGGCAACCCTGCCAAATACTTTTGCCTTCAAGATTCAAGATCAAAAGGGAAGGATGCACAGATTCAACTGCGGTATGCTACTGATGAATCCTAGTTAAAAAAATTAAATACACAAGAAACAAATTAAGCTCTTGTTGTAATCTGACCTATGCATCATATATGGACTTCCATATATCGCAGTTAATATCTGCCAGATACAAACCAAAATTTGGATTCTTGTTCTTCTTTCAAGTATCTTGAGACTTCTGATATGATAGCTCTCTTTGAAGCTCCTGGATCCTTTCAATATTGCTTTTGGTATTTCACATGCGATATTTTCATGTTATTCCGTTTATTTTGGTTCTCTACTGCTACTGATCCCTCTCTATATAGTGAGGTTAAAGGCAAGTTTTTGAACTAATAAGGCCGGCTTACTTTTCATATATGTAGTACTCTTGAGAATCCCCATCATGCATTGTATATTTAGCATAACTCTTGCTTGTCATTTTTCGTTATCTAGGAATAAGTATTGGAACTATGGTTCTCCACTTATATTATGCTACCAAAACTAACTCTTAATGAAATATGTTATCATCTCAGTGCTCTTTATTCTCCCTCAAAATGAACAGTTAATCATTTGACTCACTTCAATATTATGGTCCCAATATTTCCACAATCAGATATACGGAGCGTGACAGATCTCATAACTGCAATCATTCAGCGATTGGGGAATGACATTGACCGAAACAACCTTCCTCAGATTTTGGTAAGTACGCACAAATTTACCCCTGCACTTATGAAGGTTTCCTTTTGCCTGTGTTTTTCTGTAATAACCACTTGACTTCAATGTTTATTGTTAATCCCTCTGTTGCAGTATGAAGATGAAGACCATGACAAGGTTATCCTAGCATCAGATAGTGATCTTATAGCTGCTGTTGAACATGCAAAGGCGTTAGGCTGGAAGGTACAACTGTTCTTTTTTCCAATCGTTAGTTCTAAAACAGCACGAGATAGTATGAATTATAAGACACGTAACAATAGGGAAAGAATATCGAGTTAGTTCTTTTAGTTGTTAGATGTTGCTCTTTTTTCATATAACAAAGGAACTGATGACCTCTATAGGGACTGAGATTGCACTTAGACTATTCAAGAACGCCTGTCCGTAGGAGAGGTTCCAACTCGGAAAGCTTGGATTTTGCTCATACAGAATCTGCATGGGCTTCAGCCTATACTGCTGTAGCAGCTGGTGCTGCCTTAGCTGCAAGTTTAGGTGTATTCGCTTTCTTAAGGAGATCCGGTGAATGATCACTTCAAAAGTTTCGTCACGCGATATACATACCCTGCACTGGGAGCAGCAGATAGGAACAATAATGGGTCAGTTTGATTTGTTTGAATGTTGATTCTGCTATAGAATATTATCTTCCTTTTTTTTTTTTTTTGCTTGGAAGCTGAATTTGATGCATACTGCTGAGAATTGTGTCCTCTACACACCCTTTGTAATTCAACTGATCTAAGCAAATTTTAGTTTCCCGAGTGTCAACAGAATTCAGATGTGTCATATGGCGGCATTGATGTTTATGTAAAGATATTTTACCAAACAAATTTTGTTTGTTCTTGTAATGGCAAATTTACATTTATGGTCAATGTCAGTAACATCAGGAACAACATACCTAGTGAAATTCCACAAGTGGGGCACTGAGGAGGTTAGAATGTACGCAAATCTGACTACCTCACAAAAATAGAGAGATTGTTTTTTGAAACCATCGTCTCAAAAACCGCAGTGAATATGGATTTTAGAAAAACAAGGATTTTGTCGACTTTCTGTGTCCAGACTTTTGTTTTCTTTTGATTTAGTGGTTATTTGTTTTCATTTAGTTATTTTTTTCAAGGTGAGGGAACTTGAGAGGAGAAAGTAGTTGCTCGAGTCCAATAACTAGCTACACATGACAGTGTCTACAAACTGGTCCATCGTGATCAAGTGGAAATTTCAAATTAGTCAAAATTTATGTGAACATTTATTTTGATAAATAAGGCTGAATGTATCAAAAAATGCACAATCTAAAACACTATAAAATTAAAATAAATCACACGAAAACGTTGGATGTCTATGCTCCCAGATCCCACTGTGGGATTCCACCAGGTATGTTATTGTTGTTGAAAACGTTGGAGTAGAACCCTAACAAAACCTAGAAATAAGATTGAAATTGGAACACAAGCATAATAATCAACTTACGTCAAGTGAAGAGGAAAAGACGAGATGAAAATGGAGAGCTAAGACAATGTGAAGAAATTTTGAGCAGCTTTTTTATTTTCCAGACAATTGTGTATTATTTACCCAAAATATAGCCATTTTATCAAATATGAGCTATTTTGAGTAATTAAGTAAACTTGAGCCAAAATGTAAACAAAACTATCGTAAATATAGATAATTAAAAATAGTAATGTATCTATATATGAAAATTAAGAAAATGCTATAGAACGACATATGAATTAATAATTTAAAATATTTAAAAATAATACAAAAATTTCAATTAACACTCAAATCAGTGTCGCATAAATAAGAATAGATGAATAACGTATATTATGTAAAAATGATATAAACGTAATATTGATCACAATAATTTAAAGAATCAACAATTAAAAGGCATAAACAAATTTTTATTTTTGAAATTTAAACAGTGCCGCATAAATTGGAACAAAAGGGAGTAACATATATTATTTAAAAATTAGGTAAAAAAAAACTATAATTCACAAGAATTAATAATTTAAAAACCATATTAAAATTTAATTTAACTTTCTAAATTTTATCTATATCACATAAATTAAGACACAAAAATAATATATATTGAACCGTGTTGACACGAATACCGATATCTAAGTATCTACTATAAAATATGGCAATGTTTTATAATTATTTAAAAGTGTCTCTACAAAGTGAAATTATGACATAATCAATTAATTATGTGACTTCCTTTTTCAGGGTTCCCACCTTCCACTGAATAAAAAAGAATGAAAATAAGTTCAATATTCGTGTCGGTGCATTAAATCACGTGAGCAGTTGATTTATATTTCATTTTTTCTTTCATTTGTCTGTCTCTTTTTAGGTAATTTGCTACCCTTTTTGACTAAATAACTCTTGTCTGTCAACTTTTCTGAAAAAAAAAAATTTAATTACTTCACAAGCATCTAAAAAGAAAATAAAATTAAAGATTACTTGATACCTCAATCAAATTATACCACATTGATATCTTTGAAGTCGTTAAACTAGTTAATGTTTGCTATCTTTTCAAGTGGAAGTTTGGATTTTCTAACTGGTATATATAAAAATGTCATTCTCCTTCTGCTTCACTAATGAATGGTACTTTATAATGTGGTGCAGCGGATAAGGTTGCTTCTTCCTTAATCAGAGATTTCAAGTTTGACATATGAAAATAGAAAAATACTTGATAGGGAGTGCTTTCCGGCCCTACGCGGCACAAATTCGGATATAGTCGGGCTCCAATGTGAGTATCGAACATCGGGTGGAAAGAAAAAGAATGGTACTTTATGACTGCACCCCAAATGAGGTCCTACACAACACGAATCTAGATATAATCAGATTCCAATGTGGATATCGAACATGGGGTGAAAAACAAAAAAAAAAGAATGGTACTTTATGACTGCACTCCAAATGAGGTCCTAGGCGGTATGAATCTAGATATAGTAAGGCTCCAATGTGGATATCGAACACTGAGTGGAAAACCAAAAAAAAAAAAAGAATGTACTTTATGACTGCACGCCAAATGAGGTCCTATGCGGCATGAATCTGGATATAGTCAGGCTCCAATTTGGGCATCGAATATTGGGTGGAAAACCAAAAAAAAAAAAGAATAGTACTTTATGACTGCGCCCCGCATGAGGCCCTATGCGGCACAAATCCGAATATAATCAGGTTCTAATGTGAATATCGAACACTTGGTAAAAATCAAAAGAAGGAGAATGGTATTTTTATGACTTCTGTGTTAAGAGAAACACCATAGTGAGGAATGTTCCAAAGTCTTCATTTTGGCTGTTATTTTGAACAAGTTAAGCAACAACGCTAAAAGGAAACTTCAAATTTTCCTACACATATGTTCATCTATTTGTTCCAAAAAAAAAGTGGGAAGAGAACAGTCACAATGACATACTCTGTGTTAAAAAAAAAATGTATCGTATATCTATAAATTTATAAATAACAATTAAAAAGTTTTTGTTTTTATAAATTCAAAAGCAAAATCAAACTAGATCGTTTTTTTCTAAACTAAGGAGGAACACTCTCACATGTATTACTAGACTACAATAAGTCAAGCCGTGAAACATAGAGTAAAGACTTATTCACATGATCACATATAGTATTTATAATTAACAAACTTTTTTTAAGCAGTAAATTAAAGTTAAGTATATTGATCATTATGTATTCATTATTCTTCTTTTTGGTCTATTTTTCCTAAAAATAATTTTTTTTTAAATTTTAATGCTTCACATGACATGTTTAGAAGTTACAAGATTAAATTTAGTTTAAGATTATAAAATTTTGTTGAATTAAAATCGGCTAGGCATATATCACTTTACAGTTTTTATTTTGGCTTTCTATCTAGTGTCTTGTGTCTACATTGGAGCCCGACTATTTCAGATTCATGCCACATAGTTGCCATTAGGGAAAAACACTCTCTACCAAAAATTATTTTATATCCAAGCTCGAACCCAAGACCTAATTAAGGAGGAGTAGCCCCATTCACTCACTTTACAGTAGAAGTGTGCATCGGTCGGTTCGGTTCGATTTATCGATTTTTGATTTTTAAATATGCTAAATTAATAAGATAATTTTTGTCCATTTTTGATTTATCGATTTTAAGTCCTTAACGATTCAGTTTTCGATTTACCCGATAAGAATGATAATGAGAACTTGCATTAATTTAAAGAAGATAGAATACGAAAACTATGTTTACAAACTTGCAAAAGTTATAATTAGTTAATTACAAATTAAAATACTAAAGTGGATAACTGATCACTTAGGTACTATAAAAATTAAAATATATAAAGTATTGCTATAGTGTCTTATTACAATTAAATTACTAATATTTAATATTTACGAATGGATAAAATAGTAAATTATATTATAATCTTATTGGGTTATCGATTTACCCAATAACCAAATAGTAAAAATCGATATCAAATCGATAACTCAATAATTTTTTTTCAAAATCATTAAAAACCCAATAATCTAATAACTCAATAATAATAAATCAATAACATTTTTATCGATTCGATTTTTGTACGCCCTACTTTATAGTTTTACATCTTATTAACTGCTTTACTATTCACCCAGTAATCAGACCCACAATGAGATGTGGACAATCTCCATTTAAAGCTTCCACAAACTTACATCTGCACATTTGTTTCATTCATTCATCTCTCTGCCTTACAGCTCTTCACTATACAGTACTACACGTCCAGATCCTTCCTCTTTTTGGGTCATTCTAACTGTACACACCTCTGCGCTTTCCCAGTAATATTCTTAATTTAGTACACTATACTTCATTTGCTTTTCATTTTCTTCAGATTCAAGAATGAACCAATACCTGAGAAGAAAAGCTCCACCTTTTCCCTCTGTTTTCTTGATTCTGCTTACTCTTTCATGGGGTTTTCAGAAAAGTTATGGAGACCAAAAACAACCCATTAAAACAGTTGTTGTGTTGGTGTTGGAGAACAGATCTTTTGATCACTTGCTTGGATGGATGAAGAAATCAGTGAATCCAAGAATCAATGGTGTTACTGGAAAAGAGTGCAATCCAGTGTCAACTAAAGATAAAGATACTGAAACTATTTGCTTCACTGATGATGCACAGTATGTGGATCCAGACCCTGGCCACTCTTTTGAAGATGTGGAACAACAGGTATCATCAAAGTTTAAGTCCCACTCATCCACCTAAGGCTATTTACTCACGTATAACATCAAATTTTAACAAAAAGTTCATGCGATCAAATTTTAATATTTATATTATCAGTTAAAAGTTTGAATCAAATATAAAAAAAAGACTCATTTATCTCATTATTTTTTAATAGTGGTTTTGGCCACGTAATTTTTTAAAAATCCACAAAATTCAAGAATTTTTTCCTTAATTTTATTTAGAATTTGCAAAACTTTAAAAAAAAATAATGGCATGAAGGAGCTTTTTCTTTTAACATTAATGGCATATTTGAGCCAGGGATGATGAACATTTGAATTCTGCTACTATCTCATTTGAAAGTTTAAAAATTCTGTTGCAAATAGGTATTTGGTTCTGGCTTTGGCTCTGGCTCTATTCCATCAATGTCAGGTTTTGTGGAACAAGCACTCACCATGTCTGATAAGAATCTATCAAGAACTGTCATGAGAGGATTTAAGCCCGAAAATGTCCCAATTTACGCGACATTAGTTCGCGAATTTGCAGTGTTCGACAGATGGTTCTGTTCAATTCCAGGTCCAACACAACCAAACAGGCTATTTCTATACTCTGCAACTTCTCATGGTTCCACTAGCCATGTCAAGAAGCAGCTAGCTACAGGGTATCCACAAAAAACCATATTCGATTCCCTGTACGAAAACGGATTAGATTTCGGTATTTACTACCAGAACATACCAGCAACTCTGTTTTTCAGAAATCTAAGGATGTTGAAGTACATGTTCAAGTTTCATCAGTATGATTTGCAGTTCAAGAAAGATGCTAAAAATGGAAACTTGCCTAATTTGACAGTGATTGAGCCGAGGTATTTCGGTGTAATAGGATATCCAGCTAATGATGATCACCCATCACATGATGTTGCTAATGGACAGAAATTAGTGAAGGAAATTTACGAGACGTTGAGGGCTAGTCCACAGTGGAATGAGACACTTTTTGTTATTACTTACGATGAACATGGTGGATTTTATGATCATGTGAAAACTCCTTATGGAGATGTTCCAAATCCAGATGGAAATACTGGGCCTGCACCTTCTTTCTTTAAGTTTGATAGGCTTGGTGTTCGTGTGCCAACCATTATGGTCTCTCCTTGGATCAAGAAAGGAACGGGTAAGTTCAAAATTTCAATCTATTTTATTCAAGTAACTGGTGTTTGAAATTTACTGGTTCTATTAATCTGAATTCGTGCCTAGGTCAACTATCCCTAGTGAAGAGGACTCCATTTCTAACTAGGCTCAGAAAGGGTGTGGTGAAACGGTATATATTCCTTTATCCTTAATTAAAGATTTGGAGTCCGAGCTGTGAAATGAGATTCACTTCAGCTGAGAGTGTTAAAACTCTCCGTGATTTTTCAGATTGTCACTCAACTAATAGTTATTACCTTAGTATCTAATGTTCAAAATTTACTGGTTCGAACAGGACTCCATTCCTAAGGCTCCAAAAGGGTGTGATGGAATGGTAATTGTTCCTTCATCTTAAGGAGAGATTTCGAATTCGAGCTGTGAAAATGGAATTCACTTCGACTGAGAGTGTTAAAGCCCCTCCTTACGAGGAGTTAGATTTCTCAGATGGTTATTCAATTAATAGTTATTATCTCAGAAAGTCATTTCAATTTCTTTTGGAAAATAGAATCTTGGAATGGTAAAAGTTCCTTCCCTCTTAATTATAATCTTGAATTCGAGCTGCGAGAATGAAAAGCTCTTCAACGGGAAGTGTAAATTATATGGGGCGAATCGAATCAATGAATCCGAAGCAAGAGAAGAATGATACAAACTTTTACATGCTCATTTCTAATGGATAAAGTTTCTATACAGCAAGATGTCCAGATCTATCTGTACTATATTTTTATCTAACATAGTCACGGGATCAACTCTTTTTCTGCATCCTATTATATTTTTAATTAACTACTGTCACATTATTTATTTACCTTTTATGCAGTAATAAGCAAGCCTAAGGGACCAGCAGCAAATTCAGAATATGAACACTCATCAATTCCAGCAACAATAAAGAAAATATTTAATCTCACATCTAATTTTCTAACTCATAGAGATGCTTGGGCTGGCACATTTGAACATGTTGTAGGTCAATTGTCATCTCCAAGAACTGATTGCCCTGGTATGTAAATCTCAACCTTATAATTTATATTTATTCCAGAAACAGTTGTAAGGTACTGGTAAGGTCTGCGTACATTCTACTCTCTCCAGACCTCACTTGTGGGATTCCATGCTGTTGTATAATTTATATTTATTGTTAAGATAATAATCATAATTTGGTGTTGATCAATTTTCGATTATTTGCAGAGGTTCTACCTGATGTATCTAGCACTAGTGAAGCAGATGAAACTCGGGCATTGTCCGAGTTTCAAAATGAAGTAGTGCAATTAGCAGCGGTGTTGAACGGGGATCATTTCTTGAGCAGTTTCCCACATGAAATGGGGCAGAAAATGAATGTGAAAGAAGCACATAGTTATGTAGGAGGTGCAGTTTCAAGATTTAGTAGTGCAAGTAAAGAAGCTATCAAGTTAGGAGCAGATGAGTCTGCTATTGTAGATATGAGATCTTCTCTTACTACTAGAACCTCTCTACACCACTAGTTCTTATTTTTATTTATTAAGTATATGAATAAGCCCTTTAAATGTATATTATTTTTGTGGATTTTGGCATCCATTTATATACTAGTGCTTGTTGCTCTGTCTATGTCTATAAGGTAGTGGTAAAATCTGCATACATTTTCCCATTTTTAGAGAATTTTGGCATCCATTTATATACTAGTTCTTGTTGTACATAGATTTGGACCCTAAATTCCCCAAAAAATGGAGTTGCAGACTCTTTAGTAGCCTCTAGCAATGTTTTATACACGATGGTGGTTGAGCCAAAATTTTTATACCATAGAGTAAGGCTGCATATTGGTCTATTAGATTCAGTTTTGAAGTTTTTCTGTTCGACTTGTCGGTTATCAATTTGTAGATATATTTAACTGTTATAGAACTATTTAGATGTTGGTTTATCAGTTATTGATTTATCGGTTATTGGTTTAACCGTTAAGATTTGGCAGAAAAATATTTTTTATTAAAAAGTACTTAGAAACAGAGTGACAAATCAAATGAATACTCAAATTGTGTTTTGCTCAAAATCAAACACTATCACATCGTAGAATAACTGAGAATGTGAGACAGTAAAAAAATAAAAGTATGAGACAGTAAAAAAAATAAAAGTATGAAACTGTCAAGGACTTTATATATCAAATAGTATAAATATAATTATTTATTATTGGGATATCGGTTTAATCCGTTAAGAAAAAACCTAAAACCGTTAAGAATCGATAACCTAATAATAGAAAAAATTAAAATCATTACTAAAACTACTAAATTAATAACCCCTTGTTGATAACCAATAACTTTTTTCTAAATTCGGATAATCGATTTCGATTCGGTCTTGAAGAACCCACCATTAATAGATAGATGAAGTTTGAACGCGTGTGTTATCTTACGTTATTTTTTAATCTTTATTATAGTTTCGCCACTTAATTAACTAGTACAATGTTGAATTGGATAACCATGTTAATGAATCAACTAGGGTGAGGATCAAGTGTACAACTGATTGTCCATGGTTGTTGT
>JAPFFP010000070.1:19545459-19561919 GCA_026153255.1 Solanum medicagineum
AGTAGTCCCAAACCTATTAGGATTCCAATCCTAAAAGGACAAGGACTATCCTAAACCATTAAGGATTATAGATTGTGTTACTCCTCTACAGGCGCCAACCATCTTTGGAAGAGTTGCACTGTTTCTCTTGCCTTCTTACAATGGTCAAGATTGAATACTTCAATTACCAGGTCATAATGACGAGGGATAGTCCGTCGAGCCTGAGTCAGGGTGTGTCAATTTGGAATATGCCGACTGAAATATTTGCAGATGACAAGAAATAGTGGTGTCCACCAGCCTCTAGAGGTACGTGCAGTGGTGACCAACTTTAACATATGAACAGAAGTTTGTTGCTTTTTGATGTCAGATCAGTAAGCTATTTTACCTTTTCTTGCTTGACCTTTTAACAGATGCTCTCAACTCTCTGTTGGCAACATATATCTGAAAAAGAATTTAAAAAGCTATGTACCAAGGATAAGCATCAACAGCGCCTCGGTCCGCTTGAGTTGCAACCTGTAAGAAACTTTTCAATTTTTTACATTCTGTTCTGGCCTTAGATTTATGTTTCAATTAGAATTTGTGCCGCACCTTTTGTGCTTCGCAATTCAAATACTGAATTCGCTATTATAAGTATATCAAGATATTTAGAGTGAGAGTAAGAAGTATGATAGTTGTTTGGTGCATTGTTCGAAAGACAAACTTATGTGCTTGACAAGAATGGAGTAGTTCAACTCATATATAATAATCAGTTCCAACCTGAAAAGCATATTGATTTGAAGTTAATTCAAAATCTTTAAACATCAAGGGTTCCCCTTCTACAATATTTTCCTACCTCTAGCCAATAAATTTCTTCTACTTTCTGTGCCACTAATATCTGCCAATTGTTATCTGATGGGCTGTACAACCACTTACATTTGATATATGTCAAAAGAGCTGTTAATTTAGGGTCATGCTACAATTCACACTGTAGAATGTTGAAATCGGTTATCCGTGGGAGAAAGATTATATATGGGCCTTTGCTCTGGGTGTTGTAGCTGCATAATGGAGAATTTTCTTAAATCGCTTTAACTTGGCACTTCTTAAGTTGTCGAAGCATAGTAAATTAATGAGAATGGAATCACTCATCATGATCGCGAAGTATTAATCTTTATTCCTTACTTTTACTGATACAAATAGAAGTTCGACTCATAAGCTGAAGTATTTCAAATTTTTGAATACCTTGCTTGTCATTTCATACGTGTGATGTTTATTTCTTATAAACAGATAAATATACTGCATAAGCTGTAGATATACATGAAATAACAAGCTAATTTAAGTAGGAAATTTTCAAATATTATTGAATGAAGCTACTTCTCCTCTGTATAATCTTGGTTGTTGTAGGGGCTAAAGGCTTCAGCCAACCAGTTTGTCTTCCTCCAAAATTGTCATCCCATCTCTCGGCAGATTTCATCGCTATGGTTGATGTTGAAAGTGGAGATGCAGTTTCTCTTGTAGAATCTTGTCATCCTCTTCATAATCTCCTTCTTTTTTATTATCTATTCAAGCATTTTCTCAACAGATGGAAGCTTAAATAGATTATCAACAAGTCGTGAGAGCCATATGCAACGTATCTCAGCTGAATGCAGGTTCAAAACACTTTCAAGGTAACCCACGAAAGCCATATTTGGAATCAATGGATGGATTGTACACCTGTCAAGGAATTGTAAATGAAGACTTTTCAGTATAACATGCTCAGACATACAAGTGTTATATTCAGAGAGAGTGTAATTACCTGTACAAGGGCATCATGCCTGAGGGCAACTCTACCAAACTACGAACGGGATCTGGTAATATGTCTTTGATCTTTTTCTTCCCATCAAAACTAGTTGCAAGTATGATGACATCAGCTTCCAACTTGGTGTTGTCATCTAATTCTGCTCCTCCTTCCCAGAACGACCAATTTGATGTTTTGCATAGTTGTAAAGTATCATACTTGGATGGTACACAGGGATTTGGGGAGACACTGTGTACTAATAAGTCAGTAGCGGAGAAATATCGAAAGTAATCGTGTACATTTTCAAGTTCATTGTGCATATTTGTACACCTTTTCATATGATCGAAATAATGACCTTATCAGGCTTGATCAGTTTTGTATGTCTTCATATGACCTTAGCTTTTGCACATTCTGTTTTAAAGGTAGTCTATAAATTGTTATTTAAAACAACAATAAGTAACTAATTCTCAAAAAACGAGTCAATACAATTGCACTTTGGAATATATATAGATTTAAACACAATCAGGTCGTATAAATAATTATAATATGGCCATTGATTTCCGAGTATATCCGTATGCCCATTTTCATTTGTTTGATTCCTCTTCTACAGCCACATAAGGATCAGTCAATTGCTCAAGGTATCTTAATGTAATGGCATTGAAGCAAATTGTTGGAATGCAAACTCCTCCCACACACAAGTTTTTCAACAATGTTGGCTACCAAACTTGTTCAAAATTGGCTGCCTAATTTGTCAAATTAGGCATGCCATTCTTGGCCACCAACTTTGCCAACCTTGTTGAGTTTTTCAACAATTGTAGGCAGTGTTTGCCTATAAAAGAAGAACTTAAGCTTCTTCATTTTATGACAAACAAGGAGAAGAGAAAAATGTAGAGAGTCTAAAAGTTTGTGAGATACACATTGTGTATTTTTGAGTGTTGTAATACTCCTTTTATTTTTATCACTCCTCTCCACATATATCACTGAGTGATACACAAAAATTATATCCTCGTAGTGCTTAGGTCCAGTGAGGTTTTGTTGTACACTTCTCCATTATAGTGATATTTTGCTCCTCGTCGTCCGTGGATGTAGCCTATTTTTGGGTGAACCACGTTAAATCTGTGTCTCCCTTTTATTACCTTGCCTAATTTATTTATACTTTTCAATATCCATCCCGATCCTTGTCACGCTTCCGCTATCGCCTGATATTCCCTAACACCTGTATATAGGAACTGTGATTCTTATTTATTCTTTTTCCTGGAAGTCTATAAGTTGTGTAATTCAATAGTTCTTGTTGCTTGCTTATCGTTTATGAATTTGAAGTGCTGTATTGGTAGAGATAGAGCCCACTGGCCATTTCTCGGCTTTGTTTTTAAAAATAATAATGTGAATTTTATCATGGGCTAAGAAGAATGACTTTCAAAGTGGGATCACTGCATACTGTGGAAGAAAATTCTTCTTTAAAAAGATCTAAATATTTAATTCCTTTCTTTAAAGACTTGAATATTAATCAAAGTGCCATTGCAACTCCATTAATTGTAGTAATGATTTGGGAGTTATTCTCCATCGACTTGCTTCTTTAGTTGATCCAATTATTCTCGTTTCCTGAACCCTCACCTGAAGTATATATAACACAAATATTGTGTTAAAAGTAATTAATGAATCATTTAATTCAGAAAGAAATCCAAATATTGCTCATCAGCATGTTATATATATATATATATATATATATATATATATATATATATATATAAATATATATATATATATATATATATATATATATATATATATATATATATATATGTTGTAGTGTAACAAGGTTCCAAATTCAAAGAAAAAAAATGTCAGGTTTTGGAACATACTCCTTGCAAGAAGAACCCCTTTCATTTCATTGTAAACGGAAAAACTTTTGAAATGGAAAAAGAGATGAAGAGAAAAGAGGGGTCCCAGAAAAAAGTTATAAATGTGATGTTTGAAGATGCAAACGGGTTTCATGTTCAAAGATATTTCTGAGAAGCTGTAAATTTTGGGCACTGTTTCTCATATATGTAACTAGTGTTGGAATCCAAACAATACATGAACGATATTATAGAATACTGATCCTAGTTATTAAATTGTAGTCTGACTTATTTGAGCATATTATTTTTGTCAAATTTCAATTGTTTTTTCTGTATTAATAATCAGTAATTCTGTCTGGATTGGGAGATTAATGATTCCTCCAGGTTCTTAGAAATAAGAATGTTTTTTCTTTTTTTGGCACAGCCTGATCATGTGTATGCTTTCTATTTTGAGGAATTTCCGTAGGTGATGATTTGGACCTCGTGCATATTTTTAATTCATCCAGTATCTTGTTGTAATTTGCAATGGTGAACTCTCTACGGAAGTTCTATTAAAACCGTTGAGGTGATTGAGTTGGACCTTATCTTTTCTTGTTCTAGCCCTGAATTTTCTATACATCATACGATTCAAGTTATTATGGCATTGCAGCCTGGCAGGTACCATCTTGGAAATAGATGGGTGGGTAAAATGAGTATTATTTTTATTTGATGAGTACACGTTTTCATTAATTAGCATCTAGAGGATGAGGCAAACCAAGTCTGTTTTCTTTTGTGTAGAGAATGAAGCAAACCAAGTCTATTTTCGTTTGTGTAGAGAATGAAGCAAAGCAAAACTGTTTATTTTAGTGCAGATTTTTCTTTGATATATTTGCAAGTCTTCCCGTCAGATTGCATCTCCTCTACATGTTGAAGCTTTACCCAGACTTTTGTCATATGAAGTTTCTCAGTTGGGCACCCTTAATTCTTGTGTTAATAGTGCTCTGTGGTTATCCGATTCCAGAAGCTCTTTGATTTCAACTAGCGCATTTATCATTCTGGAATCTGTAGTCATATTAGTGTTGAATTTTGCTGCCTGGATGAACATGATAAGCTTTGCTACTTTTTTTTATCAAGGATTGGTTTTCTTTACAGAATTGAATAGTGCTCATGGTGGCAATACAATTATATATTGAATTTTGTCTCCAGTTACGAGTCTATCATTATTGTTCTTTCAAGGTCGTTTTGGTCCTCCCTCCATGCAGATTGCTAGCTTCTAGAATAGGGTGGTTCTCTCTCTCTCGCGCTCTCTCTTACTTTTCACGTTTGATCATTTCTTATGGAGAGATGGCGTTCCTCTGAACTTTGCACTCATTACTGAGCCTTTCTTTCTGTGCTTGCAGTTGCAGGAACTCATATGTGAAGATGGTTTAGTTTTTTCCTTCTTTAGGTTACACTAAAGTATGAGCTGCAGTTATTTTATCAAGATGCTTATGTTTTTTGATCCCAGGCACGATGTTGTCAGGGACTGGGGGGATTGCTTATGTCTAAGAGTTGCTTTAATCGTGAGGTTGTGGTACTACTACTTTTACCTGTGTTCCTTATATCACTCTTAGATTGATTTAAGTTATGATTCAGGAATAGAACACCTGGAACGTTGATTGATGTTATTGGATGTGGACATGCACCTCTAGTTACATGATCTCAGAAAAGTTACACTTTCTGATTTTCAAAAAGTAACAACTTAGAAGTCTTATCTGTGGTCTGACGTAGGGACGTCAGTTTGAAGATGGTAATGGGTAGTACTTGCAGGGACAATTCCTGGTGTCTAGTTTATTATGTATTCCTTCTTGGGTGTGTGATGTGATTTTTCCTCTACATTATGGAATATAGGTTATCCATTTGCAATCGGATCATCAATTGGTGTAGTGGAATCATTTGGGTACTCAAGCATGAGTTCAGGTGTTGAAAAGTTACCAGTGTTACTCTCGAAGAGAGATGTTTAGTCGTGTGATTATTTCTGTTCTGCCTGATAATTCTAGATGTGGTTGATGAAGTTATGGAATTTCACACTGCTTGATCGCATTTGGATTCTTCTTTTCCAAGTCATGGGGGATGATTTGTGATTATTTCTGTTTTGCTTGATAATCATAGATATGATTGGTGAAGATATGAAATTTGGCATGGCTTGATCACATTTGAGTTTCTTTTGAGGTCCTTCAGGTACATTTAGTTCATAGGTTTGTACATGCTGCTTCATCTTTATTTTTTTTGGAAAACTTTTTGAAAAATAATCTAATGTTGACTTTACTATTGCTCTCTCTTAGGGGGTTTCCTTTCCAGATGTGGTCTGCGTTGTTATGGATGCAAAGGTGGGCATCTCTGATTTCGAATGCACTTGCTCATGGAACCTTTTAGTAAGTCCAGAGGTTCAATATTTATTGGAGATTCCCCTAACCTGATGGCATTTGAAGTCACCCTGATTGGATACTAAAGAGCTTCTTCTTTGAATCGTAGTGCTGCTTTACTTTCCTCCAAAGTTCTTCAAATTCAAATGAGCTTTTATCGATCACGACTCAGTAGTTGTGTCAGATGCAATAATGCTGTTGCTGTTTTTGGTCTTTCCACTGTTTATCATGGCTTGATATTTGATGAATAAAGTGCAAATGGATCTATGAATCTATTTACTGCACTTTGTCTTTGGTATACCGGCACTTTCTTTTGAGGTTCTTCTGGTTCTCCATTATGGTGCAGATCTTGTCAGTTACTTCAAAATCAGGTGGTTCTCTCTAATAGATGGCATAATAAGGAGCTCTGAGAATCTCAGATTGGTAACTTTTCTCCGATTATGGTCAGATCTTGTCAGCATCTAGGAAAGGAAGTTTCTCTCTTTATTCGTGTTACATCTGATGATTTTCTGGTTGATTAGGTTGTGTGAACTTCAGTATCCATAACTGGACCAAGTCTCTAGTTCGCTATGTTTTTCTTTTCTGGGATTGCCTTGTCATGTTTTTTCTCTCGTCGTACAAGGTGTGGTTACCCAGTTTGCAGTCTTTCAATCAGGTCCAGCTTGCCTTTTTTTTTTTGGAAATTGGTAACTTCGCATATATTTCTATAAACGATCAAGATCAAGCAGTACATTGATTGAACTTGCACCTTATTTACGTCAAAAGACTCAGAGAAACTGGAGCTATTCTAGTCTTCTGGAGGGAGTTTGTAAGCAGCACTACTGTGTCCATTCCACCATAATCTGTCAACCCCTTCCCGTAAACCTCCAAAAGTTCCCAACTGATTGAAGAAAGCAATCACCCTCCTCACCTCCCAGTATTTACGCATTCTCCTGAAGGTAATATCCCAACCTTGATTTGACCAATGTTCTGCCACTGTTTTATGTTGATGAAGCACAACATTGTAGATGTCAGGGAATTTCTCTTGTAAACTCTCGGTCCCTAAGGCATTTATCCTTCCAGAAAACAGTTACTCTACGATCTGCAACTTTAATGTAGCTTCTGTTTTCAGCAAAGGCCATAAGATCCTGATAGATCTCCGTAATCCCCATATGGAGTGTTGATCCCCTTTGTCATCTATCTGTCCTCTTCCTCATAATTTGCTTTGATAGCCTTTACCCATAGCATTTATGTTGTCTCGTCACATCCAATTATTTCATAGGTAGGACGGGGCTCATCCAGACTTCGGATATATTAACTGTGCGTTGCTTTAAGCGATTGTAGTCTCAGGAACCTATCTGTTAAGATGGCTCCCTTGTTTGTTGTTACATGGAAGCTCAAGCTGTTGTTGAGATGATAAATTTCCTTGATCCTGATTGTATAGTTGCCTGGACGGTGCTGGAATAGTAATGCTCAACTGAGCTGCTCTGATCCGCTGGGTGATGCTACTTCAATTTTTTTCCCCTTGTTTGTTGATTTTATAGACATATTTGACTGTGAACAAGGATTGGATCATTGTTTACTTACACTTTGTGATCATCTAATTAATGAGTCTGAGAAGCTCATTTCAGGTTATGTTAAAGCTTGGTGGCTCGATGTTGGAAATAGAAGATAATGTAAATATAAACAACATTGAATGAAAGTTGGTTGTACGCTCCACGCAGTAAATGCACTTCATTTGGAAATTTGGGTGAGTATAAATGGTGGTTTTGAGCGAAGTTGCTCGGACTCTCCAAAAATGTTGCCACACCCGTGTCTAATTCTTAAAAAATATACTATTTTTGGAGGATCCGACACATCCGCTGGCATTTTTGAAGAGTTCGAGCAACATAGGTTTTGAGTATATTTCATTCCCTTAACACAAGTATTAACTTCCAAACACTTTGGGTTTCATATATTTTTCAAGTATTGCTCAAGAACACCCAAAGAGGAAGAATTTTTAGGGTTTCTTCAAAAGGTAACTTTTTGCCTTCTCCTTTAACTATGATGAACATATTTGTAATTATGAAAATACTTGGAAGTTGAAAACACCATTTATACTGTGGATTAATCAAACTGGTAGCATTTAGGGAAGAACATAATGAATCGTAAATATGATCTAGGGAATGAGTTCAATAATTATTTTAAAGACCTCACGGGCTCGAGAATACTGTTTGTTGAATTATTAAACTCAGTTTATGGAAGGAATGAGAATTTGGATTGTAGCTATTGTATGGTGGTATAATAGTTTTGAAAGAAATAGTAGGATATAAGGTGTTCTTGGAGTTACTGCGTGGACTTTGCGCATCTGTGTTGCGTTAATTAATAATAAATATATATAAAATGAAAAATTCACTAGAGTAGAGCCAAGTCTCATTTTGAAGAACTAAAAATTCAAGTTAAAATCAAAATTCATAAATAGATTTCAATTATTGATCCATCTATCAAATATTTAATAACTAAGATTGAATAGGTAATCCAAATCGCTCAATTAAATAAATTAATTTATGATTTATGGAATCAATATCACCTTCAACGCTCTATAAGTTAGTTAAGCATGGCAATAACAATCTCACAAATCATCGCAAAAACAAACAAATATACAAATCAACAGATGAAAGAAAATAAAAGGAATTCTAACCAATTCCAAACTCCAACTCATCTTCTTGATTCCTTGGAGGGCGAAAATGAATAATTGAAGCATGTATGCCAACTTAGAGGGTAAAATAATCACCTTTTGGTCCCTCACTATACTTACTCAAATTATCAAAGAAAGAAGGTCAATAACTTACAATTCAACAAGACAAATGATAGAAAATTAAAGAAATTACACAAACAACAAAAAGTGGCAAACTGAAAGGTTGAATAGGGAAAAAAGTTTTAGAAAGCCAAATGTCATGGGGGGTGGGGGGATAAACCTTTGATTTTTTTCGTCTACTTCATTCCGCAGCAATTCGTCCAATTTTATGATCAATAGATTTCAACTGAAAAAAAATTGTCAGTTATTGATTATGTATAATGCATATTAAAGTCTTTAAATTTAAAAACTAAAAAAAGAAGAAATTAATGATGATAATGAATGCAAGAAAACTACTTCATTCATCAAACCTAAAATAAGAAGAAAAGTAAAAATGAAAGATGCCGCAAGTTTGCAGAAGAATTCATATGTTTATAAAAGAAGTTTGATCAAAATTTTATGATTTTTTTACCTAGGTTAAACAAGGATAAGAAGTTTAGTTAACTTTAAAATTCTAAATAGATACGGATCGAATAACAATTATTTGAAAAAAAATAGAAAATCAAGTATCTTTCTTTTATATATATAAAAGAAGATGTTGGAGTCGGTGACTTGGTGCAACCACAACACAACACAACACAGCTATTTTTTTTCAAAAAAAAATATGTTCTATAAAAATTAGACTTCTTGTCCACAGGTATGCAATTAGACTCTTACTCCGACAGGTATGAAATCTGCTTAAACGACACTTCACCAAAAGATGCAGCCAAATTACTATTCTATCTCTCTCCTTTTTATACATTACAATCCAACCATCACAACTCTAACGCTCTTGATAACGAAAGTCCAAAGTTTAGGTAAGGCTCTGGAACCTCGATGGATCAGATGTTTGTATAGCTGGATTCGACAATCCATGATAGAAGAGAAAGAAATAAGTGAGCCAACTGCCCATCACCAACCAAAAAAAAAAAAAAGAAAAAGAAAAAAACTGAAAACAAAATACACAGCAGCAACATACCTTTGATAGTTTCCACAATGAAAATGAACGAGTCCACCTCATCAAGAGGTGATTGCATCTTTTCATTATCATCACTAAAATCGTTATTGGAGTCGTCATTGTCATCACCATCATGTGAACGGAAAGCCTTTGTGAGCAAACTGCCCAACACCAAGCCAAAAAAAATTGAAAACAGAATACGCAACACCAACATACCTTTGATAGTTTCCACAAAGAAAATGAACGAGTCCACCTCATCAAGAGGTGATTGCATCTTTTCATCATTATCACTAAAATTTTCATTGAAGTCGTCATAGTCATCATCCTCATCATATGAACAGAAAGCCTTTTGCCTGCAAAAACAGAACGAGATGTTAAAGCTTTTGGAGATGCTAATTCTAATGGCGATGTTCTTTATCTTGAAGTAGAGGCCTCCAAGCCTCAATCTGTAATAAATTGTCCTACAAGAAGTCATCACAAAGGTAATCTACAAAATGTACTTCGAATTCCTTCATGTTCTGAGGCACAAAAAATTTCACCACCAAACTCATGGCATTGAGTACATAACCAACATATTGATATATCATAATCCAAACACCATAAGTGTGCTACTTTTCGTTTCTCACTCAAATTCATTGCAACTATCACACTAAATACCCATACACTGCATCACTTTCTACTTGTACTCTTTAGACATTATCTAGTTTGTATACTATGCCGCTTTCTAATTTTTTATGCTTAGTCGTTTGTTGTTTTGCCCTTAATCTTTTACCTTCCGGGATTCTTCAAGCGTCTTTCACGTACTGAAGGAAAGTTCAAAGTGGGACTGGTTTATCAATTTTAGTGTTCCATTTAAGACTATTCTATATAAATAATTATCCAGACTATGAAGGAAAAAGAAAAAATATTATTATTTAATATTTAAGACTTTAAAATTAACAAAAATTTTAATTATCAAATATTGTGTTAATAATGTAATATATATATAGATAGATAGATAGATAGATAGATAGATAGATAGATAGATAGATAGATAGATAGATATAGCAAATTTAAAAAGAAAAGAGTAATTAAAATTAGGTTGAAACATTAAACTACTCCTTACATTTAGAAGTCTTTTTTAAAATTAAATTTTAATCAATTAATTAATTTAACTCTCAACTACTCACTCCAAAATATTACTTTATGTGGCAAAATTTAGCAAGGAAAAATTTTAGTCAATATATATCCGACTCTCAACTTCGCTATAACAATACATGGTTAAAATTATATATCAATCATTAACACCTTGCACTAGATTCTTAATCATCAATTCAATGCTATTGTCATTGTCACTATATATGTTACTTGAAAAAGTTAAGGTAAATGAAAACTAAGGACTTCATTTATAATAAAGGAGGAAAATAGAAAACCTCATAAATGACAAAAAATAGAACGGAAGTTGGTAGATGGTGATCTATATATTAGTATTTGCACTCGAAAACCAAGAATCAAAATTATTGACATTAATTTGTTTTCCTTATTTATTTGCATTCTTTTAATAAGAAAGTAAAAATTAACTAAATCAGAAATAAATTTAGTTATTGTGATGAAGTCAAATGAATTTCTACCTATTCAAGCAAGTATAACTTTTCTCGGGATGAGATTTAAAAGTTCAATGAATATAAAAGGAAAAAAAATTAGTAAGGAAAGTTATAGTTAATGTAAAGAGGCAACTATCAGTTCAGCAGTATCAAAACTTGGCTAAATCATCTCTGTCATGAAAACTTCATTATTTAGTATGTTAATTGAAAAAGTTAAGATAAATGAAACTTAATTCTTGAAAAAGAAAAACTTCGTAAATGGTATATTCAATTTAATATTCCAAAAAAGGAAAAGGAAATTACTAGATGGTGATATGAATACTAGTATTTGTACCTTCATCGAAAAAATCAAGAACAAAATCTTCAGCGCTGAATATTTTTCTTTATTTACTTGCATTCTTATGGTCAGATGGCCAAAATTTAATTAAATCTTAAATATATCTTAGATTTTTAGATGGAATCAAATGTAAATTCCTATCTAGTTGAGGAAGTATCATTACAGTTAGAAATTTAAAACATTTCTAAGAATGTAAAGTAAAATACAAGGCAGAGAAATATAAGGAAGAAAATTTCAATTAGTGTATATACTAGTCAAGAAAAATTACAATTAGTGTATATACTAGTCAAGAAGTACCATTATAGTTAGAAATTTAAAACTTTTCTCATAATGTAATTTAAAATACAAGGCAGAGAAATATAAAGAAGAAAATTTAGCAAGGAAAATTACAATTAATGTATATACTAATCAAGGAAGTATCATTATAGTTAGAAATTCAAAACTTTTCTCATAATGTAATTTAAAATAGGAGGCAAAGAAATATAAAGAAAGAAAATTTAACAAGGAAAATTACAACCTCTGCTAACCTCCCCTCTGCAACTATAAAAAGGTGAAGATAAAGGGTTAGAAAAAACATGAAAAAAAATACTTTACATTTAGGAAAACAAAGCCTTTTCTGTCAAAGTTGTAGGCAAATTGAAAGTAATAAGGATGAAGCTATTAAGGCCAAAAAAATTGCTGAACAGAAATTAATTGAGAAGGACATTGCTGGAGCTCAAAAATTTGCTTTGAAGGCTCAAAATCTGTTTCCAGGCCTTGATAGCCTTTCCGAGTTCGTGGAAGTGGTCAAAGTATATGTTGCTCATGAGAAGAAGATTGATGGTGAAGTGGATATCTATGGTGTTCTTTCTGTCGAGCCCTCAGCTGATTATGAAACAATAAGAAAACAATATAGAAGGCTTGCTCTAGGTCTTCACCCTGATAGAAATAAATCCATTGGGGCGGATGGGGCGTTTAAGATCATATCTGAAGCCTGGAGTTTATTGTATGATAAAACCAAAAGAATGACGTACGACAATAGGGGGCTTACGAGGAATGCATCCATGCAAGGATTTCATAATTTGTCCATGATCCCAGCAAGTGCGAGAAACTCAACTGATGCTGATTTCCAGCCTGCCCGGGTGGCTCCCCAGCCATCAAAAGTTGAAACATTCTGGACATCTTGCAATACATGCCAGAAATATTATGAATACTCGAAGATTTACCAAAACAAAACTATTATGTGCTCCAAATGTCACCGGCCTTTTAGGGCAAGGGAGATCGGTGTTCCTGTAAGAATTCAAGCTTGGTCTTATCCATCGTCTTCCCACCAGCAGCAGCAGGGTACAAACTATCCTGCTGCTAATGAATCTTCTGCTTCAGGTGTGAAGCTCCCTACAGCTAGGCAAGTTTCACACGCCACCCAGCCATCTGGTGGAAACTTGAAGAGAGATCATCCTATGAGTGCACCGAGGGCTACCATCGTGGGAAGTAAAAAGCTCAGGAGTTCAAGGGAGTTCTCCACTTCAGATATTCACAATATGTTGATAAATAAGGCTAGGACGGAGATCAGAGAAAAGCTTAAAGAATGGAGCAATACTACTACGTTCAAACTTTATCTAAGGAAAAAGAAAAGGAAAAGAAGAAGCAAATTACTCCTGAACTTACCGAAAATGATCTGAGAAGGGATAAAACTGCTCATGATACTCTGGTGGATTCAAAAATGTTTTGCGAGCAGAAACAATGGCCTGTCTTTAGTGGTCCTTTTGATTTAGAACCACAAGCTAAGTCAATGAGTGTTCCACGATTTTGACGAGGATAGAATGGAAAAATCCTTCGAAGAGAATCAAATCTGGGCTGCTTATGATACTGATGATGGCATGCCACGCTATTATGTTCTGATTCACAATATGATCTCTAAAAATCCATTTAAATTGCAATTCAGCTAGTTGAACTCCAAAAACAATTCTGAACATGGCCTAATTAATTGGGTCAGTTTTGACTTCCTCAATATTCGTGGAGATTTCAGGATTGGCAAGCAAGAAATCAACATGACACTGAATTCTTTTTCCCACCAGGTCAAGTGGGTGAAAAGGGCGGGAGGTGTTATCCAAATTTTCCCCAGAAAGGGGGATGTTTGGGCTCTATACAGGCATTGGTCTCCTAAATGGAATGTGCTAACTCCAAATGAGATCGTGCACAACTATGATGTGGTGGAAGTGCTTGCCAACTATACGGAGAAGGAAGGTGTCATGGTTGCTCCGTTAGTCAAAGTTGCTGGCTTCAAGTCAGTATTCCGTCAGCATTTGTACCCTAAATATCTTCAAATTCCAAAGGAAGAGATGTTTCGCTTCTCTCATCAGATTCCTTCATATTTGCTCACAGGCCAAGAAGCTCCAAATGCTCCCACTGGTTGCTGGGAGTTGGATCCTGCAGCCCTGCCCCCAGGACTTCTTAAGAGTCATGACAGATGCTGAAATAGAGGCTTACGGAAAAGGTGCAGATACTTCAAACTTGGAAAGGACATGTGGTGAAGGCAACGAGACGGAGAAATCCTGTGTGGTTGGCGACAACAATGTGACAAAGGGTGAAGACACTCCCAAAGATTCCACGAGTATTGTCAATGAACCCATATTGACATATTCAAGAAAGAAAAATAAGGCGGAAGTGAGTACCACTGAAGCCTAGTGAGAAACAAGCTCGGTTGTGCCGAGGGCTTCAGTTTGATTGCAAATGATAGAGTAGTGTAGATGAAGAAGACAAGAATGAGCTATACCGTAAAAAAATGGAACTTGAATCATACTCTGTATGTTGCAAGTTTTTTTTTGTTAAGCAAGATTTAGACAATAAATTTAAGCGACCATCATGTTTATAATTGCGTTCCTTTTTCATTTTTTTATGTGTGAATTTAATGACTTTCTTCAATTAAATTGTTTATCATTTCTCCATTTTTCCAAATGACTTTCACCAAATGTTTCTTTTCTTTTGTCTTTCTTCCTATTTTTTAGCTATAGCATCTTTACTCTTGTTATTTCTGGTTCTTATATTGCTGCATTAATAAACCATTCGCCCCTGTTCATGCTTGCGTTTCTTACCGTCAATGGACTTTTGACTGTCCCCTCGGCACCTCAAAAATTGCTGACACTTTCAAATAGTTACTCGGGATGCCTGGAAAATATCTGACTGGCCTTGGTTTGCTACTTTTCATTTATCTACCAATTTGCTTTACTTAAAGTGCTTCAAAGATCTCGGATCATCAAAACTTGCTAAACAAATTCTTTTGACGTAAATAATTTTGAATGATCTGTTATTTTCTTGTTTACATTATCCTCCCTTCTTTTGAAGAGGAGCCCTGGAGTAATTGATAAAGTTACTGTCATGTGAGGTCACGTACAATTGACTATTATGGTCGGGCTCCTTAGTGGCAGCTTTAGTGCGTCGGGCTCCTTTGCCTTCTGTTCTTGCCATGGTGTCTTACCATCAACGCTTTTATCTAGAGACATTTGTCATTTCAACCCAACCAATTAGAACAACTTAATTGCAACAACCTCATACTTCTTTGGAAACATAATTTAACTTTCCCTGCTAAAGTGGAAATTTCTTTATCTACTGAACTATTCCTACTTGCAGCCTTCACTTAACTTCAGCAAATTCACCGTTATTGCACCAAACCACTCCAATCAAGACCTAGATTTAGAAAAGAGTTGGGAAATGATGTAATTAGCTATATGTAGTTAGCTCTTAATACTATGAGATTTATTTAGTATTACTTACTTAAAGTATATGGGCCGTCATTTGGTTACCATAGCATTCAGGATCTCACCCTTCGTTCTTGGCTCCACACTGAGGAAAACCTCTGACGGACTCTGAAGAAGAAAGACCTCACCGTTGCGATTATGCAGACAGACATTTTTGATTTCCTCCTTGACATTGTTCCTGGGGATGATGCTATTGCTACTGATGGCTCCATGCCAATTAAGTGTTGTTCCATTTTATGCTGCTGGAGGAAGCAATGGACAGGATAATCTTGATTGTCAAAGGTAACTTTGTGCCGTTTCGTTAATTCACAAGTAGGGTTACAAAAAAAAATTAATTTGTCCACTCCAGTTGATTGTTATTATTCCTTTTGTGTTAAAGGTGCTATAGATATAAAAAAAAAAATTTGTTTGAAAACTGCAATTTTTGTTCTTTGTTTTTATAATTTCACTCTATCAGATTGTAGTTACAAATTTTTAATATGTTTGCCTTCTAGCATTTAGGGTAATCTTAGAGTAAATTCGAGTAAATTATCAGTATAATAAGATCTTTGATGCTGAATTTATCACTGTAACAACTTCTATCATTGTACTTACGAGACAAGGCAATTAATTTATCTACTCAGTATTTACTTGTTGTAATAATATACTTTTGTCTGTGAATACAAGGCATGGTTTGTTCTCATTCATATGGCTCAATTATTAATGATTTGTAATAACTTTTCTATTTGATCTTGTTATAGCTAAAGATGTTGTTCGCTACTAAATTCTGGGGGTAATTAATTGGATCAAGTTAAGGTCTAAGTGTGTCTCTGAAATTTTGGATATACGGGTATTTGTGCATTTTCCTTTTAATTTTTTTGTGTGGTAATGGTGGTGCGGGTGGGATTGGAGTAAAAGATTGAAATTTTCAAAACTAATTTTTAAAAAAAATAAATTTTACTTTTTTTTGTATGGGGGTGGAGGTGGGGGTTGGGGCCGGGCGTGGGACTAGGTGGGGTGAGGGGACTGGGGGGCGGCTGGGTGGGGGGATGGAGACGCAGGATGGAATAAAAAATTAAAATTTTCAAAATTTGAATTTTTTGTAAAAATAAATTTCT
>JAPFFP010000070.1:19562019-19581284 GCA_026153255.1 Solanum medicagineum
TTCAAAATTTGAATTTTTTGTAAAAATAAATTTCTAATATTTTTTTGGTATTGGCTGGGGAATTGGGGGCGGGGGTTAGTAAAAAATTAAAAATTTTCAAATTTTGAATTTTTCTAAAAATAAATTTTTAATTTTTTTACGAGGGGAGAGGGTGGTGCTCAGGGGGTTTTGGGGTGTAAAAAATTGAAATTTTTAAAATTCAATTTTTTAAAAAAATTTGGAGGGGTGGGGGTGGGGGAATTGAGTGCGGCAGAATAGGAATGAGGGGAAAAATAAAATTTCAAATTGTGAAATTATTTTCAAAAATAAATTTTAAATTTTTATTTTATTTTTAAAAAATAAATATTTTTTTTTTGGAGAAGGGGAACATGGCTGAGATAGGAAAATAATCAATTTAAAATTGGATAAGAATTTTGGAAAATGTTTTCCTTAGTTCTTTGAAGGAAGTCATTGTCCTTAAATTCGAGGATCAAATGGATTGATTTAAAAAATATTTTCCAAAACACTTTAATTAATCAAACATGAGAAATTAAACAATATTTTTCAAAAAATATTTTCCTCCATACCAAACACACACTTAAAATAAAAGATAAGGACCATCATTTGGTTATTACCACAGTTGTGCTCGTACCTGAAGCATGAATACTTATAGCTTGACCATATTTAGAAAATCTGTAATTAATACTTATACATTGAGCAGATTTAGAAAATCCGTAATTAATTTTATTTCTCTCTTTATATTTATATAGAGAGAGACACAAACTGTATGTATTAGCCATCTTCTGTTCTGTGTGTCTTGTGTGTCCACATAGAAAAGATCCCCCCCGCCCCTCCTTCCTACTCGAAAACGCCATGGAAAACAACTCTGATCAATGGGCACCAAATGTAGGTCAATCCGCTGACAATCCAACACGAGAGCAGCATCTCCTTGAGAAGAAGGAAGACCAATGGAAGATGTTCTTGGCCAGCCAGCAGCAAGAAATGGAGCAAGTTACGGATTTCAAGAACAACGAACTTCCTATTACCCGCATCAAAAAGATCATGAGAAGTGACAAGGATGTCCGCATGATCTCCACTGAATCACCCATTTTGCTTGCTAAGGCGTGTGAGCTTTTCATTCAGGACCTCACCTGTCGTTCTTGGCCCCACGCTGAGAAAAACCAGCGAAGGACTCTGAAGAAAAGAGATGTCACCACTGCGATTATGCAGACAGACATTTTCGATTTTCTTCTTGACGTTGTTCCTGGGAATGATCCTATTGGTGGCTCCACACCAAGTTTTGTTCCGTTTTATGCTGATGGAGTCGGCAGTGGACCGGATAACCTTGACCGTCAAAGGTAACTTCGTCATTTTCTTAGTTCACAACTAGGGTTATAACAAAAAAAATTATTTTGACTGTTTTATTCCATTTCCGTTAAAGGCTATAGATAATATTTTCTTTGTTTTCAGTGAAATGACAAAGGAAAATTTTTCCACCAACTTTTTTGTTCATTTCCATTAAAGGTCGTATAGAAACTCCAATTTTTGTCCATTGTTTAATAGTTTCAATCTATACCCAGTAGCTACAAACTTTTTATATGTTTGCCTTCTTGCATTTCAGGCAATTTTAACTATATATTAATTCGAGTAAAATATATGTATAAGATCTTTGATGCTGAATTTATCATTGTAACAACTTTATTTATTTCATTCCTCTCATTAATCACTCCATTGTGGCATGTCTTGATTGGCGTCGTAGTTCTTAGATGACATGATTGTTGCAGCTAAAGATCATAAAATTCAATTATAAATGATCTGTAATAATTTTTCTATTTGATCTTTGTTGCAGCTAAAGATGATGGCCGCTACTAATTCGGACGCTTAATGGCACAACAAAAGCTGTTAACTACAATCCAATGTGAATGCATCTTATTGCTACTGTTCAATATGGATATTGTAGTGTCTTGAATCTATTAATTTTTGTCTTGCCTAGGTATAAAACTTTGGGCAATTTATCAGAATGTTATGCTTATGGATCAGTTCTATTCAAATTTTACAAAAATTTGCATAATAATTGGGTTATATTAATTACTTTATTCACTTCTCTTTCTGCTCTTTAGTTCTTATGAAAATTAAGGACAAAAAGGAAACACTGTAAAAATCATTTTCAATTTGATATTGAAAGAACAAAAATTAAAAAGGAAACAACTCTACAATGATCTGAATGGAGTATTAGGATTTGCGTCTTCACCAAAAGGGAAAAATGAAAAATCTTCAACACTAAATTTCTTTTTCCATTTTTGCTTGCTTTCTTTTAGTACAAAAGTCAAAGTTCCCTGAATTTGAAATACAAACAACAACGTTTTTATCCAATGTAATCTTATAAATAGAATTTTTTTAAAATGATGTGTATGCAACTTATCCCTATTTTGTGAAGGTAGAGAAGCATTACTTAATCCGATAAACTTTAAATATTCAAAAAGGTGTAATTAGTTGGAATTTAAAGCTTTCTTTGGAACACAATTTAAAGATATAAGAAAAATTAGCTTGGAAAATTACCTTAATGTATATAATCCAAAATTAATTTTTAACATTATATTCTACAATAAAAAGTTGAATAACGTGGTTGTGGTTAAAAATCAATCATGGTAAGGGTTTAACCTCTAGCATTCTCACCCCAACTCTAAAAGATAAAAATAAGCATGATCATGTCAAACTTAAGATATCACTTGAAATTTATGAAAACAGATCCTTCTTACTATTATATTTTGAATACCAGTATATATTTGATTATCCACGTAACTTTTCCTTTTGAAAGAGCAAATATTAGGAGAATTAACTAAACAATTTTATTGAAAAAAACTTTTTGTCACTTGTACAATTAAGTAAGAAACCCTTAGAAAAATATTTCCAAATACATCCTAAATTGTATATGAGAAGTATTCCCAAACCAAAAGGAAAGTCATATTTTGACCTTTATTGGGAATATTATTAATACAAGTTTCCTCTCCTATATATAACATGAAATAATAACATCCTAAACTCATCATTACCACTATTAACACATAATCAAAGATTAATTCAAAGAGAAAAAATGACTTCTTTTGACAAAGTAATAACCCCAATTTTATGCGCCAGGAGTTGTGGTTACTATGGAAATCCAAACAATCACAACCTTTGCTCCCAACGTTACAAGGCTTTTCTGAAAGAAGAAGCCGCAAAGGATACATTAGTTTTATCCGAGAAAATATCTTCTCTTTCTATCATTGTTGAAAAAGATGATTCGACGATAAAGATGTAGAAACCACAAAGATGCATGAGTTGCATGAAGTAATAGGGTTCAATTGTAAGTGCGGTGAAATATTTTGTAAGAGCCATAAGGCATCCAAAGGAACACGCATGGGTATTTGATTTCAAGTCAATAGGGCGTGCAGCTTTAGTGAAGGAAAATCTTCTTTTCAAAACTGATAAACTTGAGAGTAGAATCTAATCACTATTGTTGCTAGTTATGTGCCAAGTTTTTTTAGATTTGGGTTCTTCAAGTTATGTCGTTGGTTTTGATTAATAGTACTACCAAATAGTGTAAAGTTGCAGTATTTTTCATTGTTCAAGATTCTTTGGTTCATTTGTTTTTTATATCTTGATCTATCGTTGCTCGTATGAATTTTTAGTTTGTTCAAGAATAAAATCTTTAAATTATACTATATAAAAAGAAATTATTTACTAAATAACAAAACAGTTTAGGTACAACCAACCTGCACTAATCAGATTCAACATATTCATATCTAACTCTCCAAGATCAACTTGAATGCCAACGCCTTAAGACGACTTGTCTCCCCTAAAGATTTTAATGATGATAATATCAAGCTGTCCCTGCATCCATTTATCCATGGTCTTCTGTACCACCAAAATCTCACTATACCTCCAAAGAATTGATGCAGTCTCCATTAGACTGTCTTTGGACATACTTCCATGTCGACTATGTTTTAGACACCATATCTCATCACTTCTCTTTTTCAGCATGTAGAGAGCTAGCATGACTGTCAGGGTAAAGATGAAGTATAGAGTTTATTTCTTGTTTATAAGTGTGTTCACAGGGATGTCACCAAATATAGCATAAATAAATATCTGAAAAGACCATTTTCTTGTATTTAAATTGTACTTAATTCCTCTCTAGCTCTCACATTGAACAATAAATATTAATCGACAAATTAAATTTGTAATCTTTCAATGTTTTAATACATTCAACTATTCTTTGACTTCATTTTTGAAGCGCATATCTACTATTTTTGTCTTTCCTACTTATGTTCTTTGCTACGCTAACGTGAACACTTCATTCAATATAGCATTAACTGACGACCTTGCAATCGCACAAAAGGCCTTTCTAAACGAATGTAACATTAGTTGCTATTGGGAATTATAATTCGATTGTGTAATTATGTAACAGTGTTAGTCAGTTAACTAATCCGTTAGTTAGTTAGCTTAATCTGTTAGTTAGTTAGTTTAGCTAATTCGTTAGTTAGCTACAAAGTAATAATAGTTGTACATACAGCTGGTAGTGTGGTACATATATCATGTATATATACATTTGAGACCCACACATTTTGTGTGAGCTGAATAACAATGATCTGAAAATCCCCAAATTGATTCTCTCTCTTCTAAACTTCAATATGGTATCAGAGCCCTAAATATGAGGATTCAGTTGTCAATTTCTTCTATCCTAGACCTCCATTAACAGAGCTTGAGGAGCTATGGAGTCAACGTCTTAAACGAATGCTGCTGTAGTCGCAGCTTCGACTGATACTCTTGAAGGAATCGAGAAAAATCGCAACCATCCGTTATATCTCCACCCATCAGACACTCCAGGGAGTGTGTTAACGTCAGTTCAACTCACAAGAGCTGAGAACTATTCATTATGGAGTAGATCCATGATGATTAATCTGCATGCTAAAAGTAAGCAGGGTTTTGTCCTTGGAACTTGCAAAAAGTCAGATTACAAACCAGAATTGGAAGAACAATGGGAGAAATGCAATGCATTTGTGCTTGCATGGATCATGAACACTGTATCTAAGGAATTATTGAGTGGGATAGTGTATGCTTCAGATGCAGCAACGGTTTGGGAAGATCTGAAAGAAAGGTTCAATAAGGTTGATGGATTTAGAAGCTACCAGCTTCATGGAGAGATATGCACACTGAGCCAAGGTAATTTTTTTCAGGCTATTTCACTAAATTGCGGTTGTTATGGGACGAATCTGATGCATTAGTCCCACCTCCTACCTACAATTGTGATAGATTGAGAATGTTTGTTGATCATATGCAATTTCTAAACCTATAGTCATGCTCGAAGCCAAATCCTAATGATGAACCCCCTACTAGTGTGAGTAAAGCTTATACTATGATAATTTCTACTGAGAGCCAACAAGTTACAGCTGAGTTTACGATTATAGGAGATGTGTCTGATTCTGTGGTTTTGTATGCTGGAAAAGTAGGATACACAAATGGTGGCAATGGTAATCATCGAAATATTGGTAACAATAGTTATAACAACTCTAGACAGAAGAAGAACTCACATTTATTCTGTGACTATTGTAAGCTTCATGGACATAGCAGGGGCATATGTTATAGACTCATTGGGTATCCAGCTAACTGGAAATTTAAGAAGAAAGTTGGACGAGGAATAAGTGGATTAAAACATGAAAAGGCATGGCAAATGATGTTTATACTGAAAGAACTAACAGAGATGAGTTTGGACCTATATGTTCAGGAAATATGGGACAAGGAGGATGTGGTAATTCAGAACAACATACTCAGGCCTATGGTTCTATGCAGATAAAGCAGGGAGGATATGATCCTCAGCTTTTAGTAACACAACCAATATTTACTCCTAATCAGTACAACAAAATTCTACAGACACTTGACAAGTCAGAGACAATGGAGAACATAGCTCATGCATGCGGTAATCCTATTACTGTTTTATTAGCACATAACATGAAGACGGTGCCCATAATTAATGAAAAACATGGGGAATGGATAGTTGATTCTGGAGCGACATGTCATATGACATCTAGGCTTAGTAATTTAGATGCAGCTTCTAGGCCTAATGAAACAATGGAAAGAAAAGTACGCTTGCCTAATGGCCAGACAACTTCTGTGACACATATTGAGAATTGCAAGTTGCCAACTGGTGATACATTAAGCAATGTATTGGTGGTTCCGGATTTCAAGTTTGATTTACTATTAGTATCTTAGTTGACTAGGCAGCTGAAATGTTCCGTGAATTTTTTCCTGAGTTTTTTGTATTACAAGACCTCTCAAATGGAAGGGTGAGGGGGATTAGTAAGGAGAGAGAAGGCCTCTACTACTTCCGTAATCATCTTCCAGAGAAGGTCATGCATGTAGAACTTGACATGGTGCATTCAATAATTCAACAACAACACTATGGCACAACAGACTTGGGCATCCTTCAATAAGAGTGTTGAAACAACTGTCTTTATTAAAAAATGATGTAGATGAAGACATATGTAATAAGTGTCCAGTTTGTCCTCTTGCTAAGCAAACTAGACTCCTTTTTCCTTCAAGCATAGCTAGAACTGATAATGTGTTTGATTTACTTCATATGGATGTGTGGGGACCATATAGATTTACTACTCATGCTAGTTTTAGATTCTTCTTAACCATTGTGAATGATCATACAAGAATGACATGGGTGTTTCTGATGAAATTCAAAAATGAAGTTTTTGGTATTCTGAGAAATTTCCTTGTTTTGATTCAAACTCAGTTCAATAAATGTGTCAAGAAGATTAGATCAGACAATGGAACTGAGTTCTTTAATAAGGACTGTAAATCCTTGTTTGAATCATTGGGAATTATACATGAAAGTAGTTGTCCACACACTCCACAGCAAAATGGAGTGGTGGAAAGGAAACACATGCATATTCTTCAAGTGGCAAGAGCACTTAGGTTCCAAAGGTTACATTCTAATTAGATTTTGGGGAGAATGTATTCTAGCTGCTATGTATTTGATAAATAGAATGCATACTGTGGTCTTACAAGGTCAATCACCTTTTACCATATTTCATGGTTCACAGCCAAGTTTAGATCACATAAGAACCATTGGTTGTCTTTGCTATATCACCAAACTTGTCAAGGAGGAAAAATTTTCCCCTAAAGTCGATGCATGTGTACTGCTGGGGTACTCTTCTACTCAAAAGGGTTACATTGTGTACAGGTTGAGTCATAAGAAGTTTATTGTCAGTAAAGATGTTATTTTCAAAGAAACATCATTTCTTTTTGCTAAACAGAAGGAGCAAGAACATTTGCCATTATTCTTTCCACCTAGTGATAATGGTGTTTATGCTAAAGATAACTCTATGATTGAGGACTATGTAGATCATCACATTACTCCTACTGATCAAGTTGAACCTGACACATCAGCAAATCCACCAAGCAATGTTGTTCATAATGATCCACCAAGTATTGTTGTTCCTGATACAATCACAGGTGCTTATAGGGCAAGGCAATCTTCCAGATCCACTAAGCCTCCAATCTGGTTGCAAGACTTTGTTACTACATCCATTAGTTGCAATCATCCTTATTTTATGTCTAAGTATGTACAATATTAGCATTTATCCCCCCGTTATCAAGCTTTCCTAGGCAATTTCTCTATTGAAGTTGAACCTTCTAAGTATGAAGAAACATTCAAAGATCCTAGATAGGTGGCAGTTATGCAACAAGAAATCAAAGCACTAGAGGAGAATGACACTTGGCAGATAATACAGGCACCTATTAACAAGCCAGTTATAGGGTGCACATGGGTTCTCAAAATTAATTACAAGGCAGATGGTTAAGTAGATAGGTTCAAGACAAGATTTGTGGCTACAGGTTACAGCCAAACAGAAGGTATTGACTACCAAGAGACTTTTGCACCTGTTGTGAAGATGGTCACTGTTCGATCAATAATTGTTTTGGCTGCAGTTGAGAACTGGACACTCTACCAAATGGATGTTTTCAATGCTTTCCTACAAGGAGATTTACATGAAAAAGTGTACATGGAGTTGTCTAAAGGATTCATTAGCTCAGAAAAGCATCATGTCTGTAAGCTTGTCAAGTCCTTATATGGACTCAAACAAGCTTCTAGACAATGGAATGCTAAACTGACTCAAGCCTTGTGTCAGTCAGGCTATGTCCAAGGCCATTCAGATTATTCTTTGTTCACCAAGAAAAGTGAGTCAGGTTTGGTTATTGTTCTTGTGTATGTGGATGACCTCCTTATTACAGGAAGTGATTCCCAGTTGATTCAAGAGACTAAGCAGGTGTTGCACAACCATTTTAAGATAAAAAAAACTTGGGTGAACTGAAGTATTTTTTAGGGATTGAATTCAGCAGATCAATCACTGGTACAGTGATGAACCAACGCAAATATGCCCTTGAACTGATCTCAGAAGCAAGACTTTCAGGTGCTCGACCAGTTACTATACCCATGGAGTGCAATGTCAAGCTTACTGCTGCAGATTATGATGTTGGTCCCCAATGATGTGTTATTCTCTGATGTCAGTAGATACCAAAGATTGGTTGGGAAGTTGCTCTATCTAACCAACACTCGTCCTGACATTGCTTTAGCTGTCCAAAGTCTGAGCCAATACATGCAGCAGCCTAAGCTTTCACATTGGAATGCTGCCATTAGAGTTGTTAAATACATTAAGGGTAATCTAGGTCTGGGATTGCTCATGAGTTCTCACAAATCTCCTACTCTAACTGGTTATTGTGATGCAGATGGGCTGCATGTCTTAGTACCAGGAGGTCAGTTACTGGCTATCTCTTAAAGTTTGGTGATTCTCTGATATCTTGTAGGTCCAATAAACAAACCATAGTTTCCAGAAGCTCCGCTGAGGCAGAGTATCGAAGTTTAGCTACACTAACTGTGGAGGTGGTCTAGGTTGCTAATTTGTTCAAGGAGTTGGGAGTAACTTTGCAAACACCTACCACCATACATTGTGATAGCAAGGTTGCCATTCAGTTGCGAATCTAGTCTTCTATAAGAGGAGAGCATATCGAGATAGATTGTCATTTTATCCGTGAGAAGGTGCAACTTGGCTTAATCAAAACCAACTACATCAAAACCAATGATCAACAGGCTGATCTCTTAACCAAGGCTCTTGGTCGACCCCAGCATGTCTTCCTTTTTATCCAAGCTTAGAGTATTGAATATCTTCGGTCCATCCAGCTTGGGAGGGGGGGGAGGTATTGGGAATTATAATTCAATTGTGTAATTATGTAACAGTGTTAGTCAGTTAACTAATCCGTTAGTTAGTTAGCTTAATCTGTTAGTTAGTTACAAAGTAATAATTGTTGTACATACAGCTGGCAGTGTGGTACATATATCATGTATATATACATTTGAGACCCACACATTTTATGTGACCTGAATAACAATGATATGAAAATCCCCAAATTAATTCTCTCTCTTCTAAACTTCAATAGTTGCTTTTATTTTATGGAATTGCACGACGTTCTCTAAGTAAACTCAGGAAAATTTTATTTTCTGATAATTAGTCAATATCACTCGTTGGATTATGTTTGCAAATAAATATGACTTCCAATTTTCCATGTCTAATATCAGCATTGGAATTTGATTCATTTGAATTAATCGAATTTGCGTTGCATAAGGGCTCACAGGGGTGGAGCTACATTCATCCAAGAGTGATCAGATGAACACTCTTCAGCGGAAAACTTTTTCGAATATATAGGTTAAATATTTTGATATATATCAATTGTTGAACATCCTTGATATCAAAATCACTCACCCCTGTTCTAAAAGTATGAACACCCTTGACGAAAATACTGGATGCGCCACTAAGACTCATTCAGGGTAGTCCTATATATAGACCGCACAGCTGAATGTTATAGTCTTCTTCCATTTCTCTCTCTGTGTATGTTAGATTAACAAAGTAAAGATCACCCCTACTACTCCAAACGCCATGGAAAACAACTTGGAGCAATTGGCAGATCATAATGTAGATCAGTCCCCTCCGCAGCATCTCCTTGAGAAGCAGAAAGAGCAGTTAGAGCTGTTCTGGGCGTACCAGCGGAGAGAAATGGAGCAAGTTAACAATTTCAAGAACCCCCAATTTCCCCCTACCCGCATCAAGAAGATCATGAAGTTCGACAGGGATGTCCACATGGTCTCCGCTGAATCACCCATTTTGCTTGCTAAGGCCTTTGAGTTTTTCATTCTGGAACTCACCCTTCATTCTTGGCTTTATGCGGAGGAAAACTAGAAATGCACTCTGCAGAAGGACCACCTCACCTCTGCCATCACGCGAACTGGCACTTTCGATTTCCTTCTTGATGTTGTTCCTAGAGATGATGGAGTCGCTATTACTGAAGGCTCCACAACAAGTTGTGTTCTGTCTTATGCTAGTGAGAATAGAAAAGATAATCTAGAATCTTGATCGTCATCAAAGGTAACTTTCTCATTTACTTTGGCATTTTAGTTCTTAGATGATCTGATTGTTATGGTTAAATCTTTAATCTGTAAAAAAAAAATGTTCTTACTGATCAACAAGTTATCTGTTTATGAATGGTAGTTTGGTTTCTTGACAGTGTTATCAGTGGCGGATACAGGATTTAAATTTAGGAAGGCGCACAGAACCAGAGCACCCACGGAACTTCTTGTTCAGTGGGTGCTTATCTTTATATTTATACAATTTTTGCATATTTTCTATATAGGTACACAATTTTTTTCGGGGTTAATAGATGCTCGAGCACCCGACATGGACCACGTGGATCCGTTCCTGAGTGTTATACTTGCGAGAATAAGCAACTAATAAGTTATTGAATTTATTTGTTGTAATTTCTTAATATGATTTTGTTTGAGGATACAACAACATAATAATAACAAATTTAGTGAAATTTCACTAGTGAGATTTGAAGAGAGTTCAGTGTATGCAAATCTTGCAGCAATCTTGTCGAGATAGAAAGACTGTTTGAGGATACAAAGCATTGATTTAATCTCATTCATGTAGTTCAATCATTAACTATTTGTAATAATTTTTCTATTTAATCTTGTTGCAGCTAAAGAGCATGTCTGTTGCAAATCCAGATGCATAGTGGCACAACAACAACTATTAGTTACTAATACTACAAGTTCTATCAAATGTAAATGCACCTTATATTGCTACTGTACAAGGATCTGCTTAATTGTAATGTCTTGAATTCTTTCAGCCATTGAGTGTTTTTAGTAAGTCTAGAGAGTTTGATCTAGTCGTCAACCTTGGTAATTACAGTTTCATTAATTAGTTACATTATTTTATACAATCTCGACATATTTAAATTTAGGGATGCATATCAATCGATTCGATTTTGAAGTTCATCTATTCAACTTATGGGTTATGGATTACCAGGTTGTAGGCATGCTAAATTTTTGTAGAATCACTAAGATATTGGTTTATCAATTATCAGGTTATCAGCATTGATCATTATCAATTCGGTTATCAGTTTAACTATTAAAACTTGACAAAAAAAATCATTAAAAATTATTTAGAAATAAGGTAACAAACCAAATGGAGCGTGCTCATAATGAATTGATAGATTGCATCTTTCTCAAAACCAAATACTCGCATATTGTAGAATAACTAGGAGTTTGAGATAACCAAAAGTGAAAGTACAAAATTAAACCCCAAGTAAAAGACTTGATCACTTTATACAACTAAAGATATTATGAACATGATCTGTAGAAATCTTTTCACAAATATAGAAGATGCATATTCTCTCTTATGATTGTAAGCTAAAGATTGACTTTATACGTAATAACCCTTAAATTAAATTTGCTAGTAAAAGATATTCGAATTGTAGCTTGTTCAAATATATCAGGACAAAGAAGATAATAAGCAAGAAAAGGGGAAAAAATGTTTCAAACCCTACTTCATTTGGCTTTTGCGGTTTCATAATATTCCTCGCCAACGATCTGAGGTAGAAGCATGCATGGTTGACGTTGAATCTAAATCAAATGATCCATTCTTTTGGCAAAAAAATTTCTTTTTATACTATACGATAATAGCATCTAATTGTATAAATGTCTTATTTGAGCATCTAAACATGTTAAAATATTTTTGTTATATTTTTAGTTATTGAAGAAAACTTGTGTGTGTTTTCAAGTAGATAAATTAATCATAAAAAATATGTCCTCTCATTTAATTATACACGTCATCCATAATCGAAATAGGCTTAAGGTTTTACGACTTTGAGACTAGCTAATAATACTAATAATGGAGTTGATATACTTTTAGTGGTTAATTTATATAATGAGCGCTTGAGAACACATGCTGAAAATAACATCAAAATTTGAACCAAGTGTGACATTGGTAAATATTTATATATATTTTTTATTTTTAAGTTCTTGATTATTGTGACTTATAGCATATTTTATGTTATTTTTAAATAACTCATTTTGTCTCAATTTCTGTTACATATATAAAATTTTGAGAGTCAACCAAAATTTATATTTATTTTTTAAAATATTTCAATTGTTAATAGCTGAGGCAATTGGAAAAATGATTTATTAGGGGTAATATTATAAAATCAAGCAGTTGAAGCAGACACATAAATCAACAATTGCTTTTACGGGTAACATTACAATTTATAGTTGAAGTAAATGAAGAGATAATTAATAGGTAATCAGCAACTATTTTTAGGAAAAATAATTAATTAGGGATAATATTGTAAATTGATAGTTACAACAATTGAAGAAATAATTAATATAAATGATATAGTAAAATTAAGTAGATATAGATATCGTAAAATTAAACAGACATGTTAATAATTATCTGTCTACTTTAAATAGCTATAGCAGATATGATAAATTTAAATTGTTCAAATAAGTAACTTATTATATATGAGAAAATATTGAATTTTAGAGTAATTATGTATTCGCCCTTTATTAATCTTTAACTTTCACTATGTACTCTTTCTCAGAGATGTGATTATATTTTTTAATTTTTCTTTTTGGGTATTTGAACATGAGGATGATCGAATTTTTGATAGCTCACTTGATTACATAAAATTTTTATTTTATCAATGAAGATTTGATTTTTCCTGTTATTTTTTTATTTTATCTCTTTTTAATAAAATGAGGGTGGGCCCCTTTGCTGTATGATTCCACGTGTCATATGAGAGTCTCTCCACGTGGGCATGGGTTAGTAATGGATAAGCCAATGGACCTGTGTCTCTATCTAATGTGGCCCCCATTATCCTCTTTCTGCAAAAAAATAAATAAATAAAAAATAGTCTCTACATATTTGTTATTATGCCATAGGCACTTTCCACTAGCACTAGTACTTAAAAGATTTTTATTTAATTAAAATAAAGTATATGGACCCTCATTCCTTATTTGCCTACTTTAAACGTCTCTCGATTTAACACAAATTATTAATTTTATATTTAATTAGTGATAATTTTTTTATTTAATTAATTAAATTTAAATAGTGTAATAAAAATAAAATATATCCTTATTCACTTTTAAAAATATTTTTCATACTTGTGATAGATTAAAAGTGTATCTTAATTTATTTAGTAAACTGGATGAGCGTTTTTAATACTATCATCAATCTCTTAGAGGTGAAACTAATAACTTGAGTTAAGTTTAAAAGTATTTTTAATATTTTTCTCTTTTTATTTTTGTCCATAGAAAAATATCATTTTACTAAAATTAAAAATAAATTAATTTTTTTAATCAAATAAATATTGAAGAATCACTTTAAATCATAAATTTCAATTCTTTTTTCTTAAAATGGGATGAAGAAAATAGTATTTAAAAGGAAAAAATTTTTTATTTAAAATAATTCTTAGATTTTTATGAACTAAAACTTAGTATTTCATTTTCATTAGAGTAAAAAAGTAAATTAAATTATTTTTATTATTATAATAAGAGATTTTTTGGGGAGGAAATAAAGAAGAAATAGTGACACGTAAATAATTAGTTTTGTTTTTCTCTGTGTATAGTACATAAGAGCAGAGCAAACATTATAGGCTTCTTAAATTTCTGTCTGTGTTAATACAGAAAAACTTGCCCCTCGCCATGGAAAACAGTCCTCAGCAATCGGCGGCGAATGCAGCGGCGGCGGCTGCAGCGGCTCAGTCCTCTGGTTACCCGGCTCAGCCACCCTACCACCATCTCCTTAACCAACAGCAAGAGCACTTGCAGATGTTCTGGAACTACCAGCGTCAGGAAATCGAGCAGGTTAACGATTTCAAGAACCACCAACTTCCCCTTGCCCGAATCAAGAAGATCATGAAAGCTGACGAAGACGTCCGCATGATCTCCGCGGAAGCACCCATTTTGTTTGCCAAGGCATGTGAGCTTTTCATTCTGGAACTCACCATTCGTTCCTGGCTTCACGCTGAGGAAAACAAGCGACGGACTCTACAGAAGAACGACATCGCTGCGGCGATTACCCGGACTGACATTTTCGATTTCCTTGTTGATATTGTTCCTAGGGAGGAGATCAAGGAAGAGGGTGCTGGTCTGGGGCCTGGCATGGTGGGCTCCACAGCAAGTGGTGTTCCGTACTATTATCCACCAATGGGGCAGCCTGCTCCAACTGGGGTGATGATGGGAAGGCCTTCTATGCCTGGGGTTGATCCCTCAATGTACGTACAGCCTCCGCCACCACCGTCGCAGGCGTGGCAGTCCGTTTGGCAGGCTGCTGAGGATAATTCTTATGCTGGTGGAAGCAGCAATGGTCAGGGTAACCTTGATGGTCAAAGGTAACTTTACCATTTTCCTTCAGATCTGGGTAAGCTAGGGTAAGAATAGATAAATTTTTCGAGTGGAATTGCTTTCTTCCATTTTTGAGGTTTGGGTGTTAGTATTTCCTGTTATCTTTGTTTCAAGTTTACTCTATCAGATAGTAGCTGGTTTTTATGTGTTTGCGTTGCATGTTAAGCACGGCTTCAGCTCCAAATTCGAGTGAAGTACTTGATTGATTTTGTGCATTATCCCTCTACTTTTCTGCAATCTTATTGATGTTGCAACAATGAGATAGAAGTTACACTGTAGACTTTCATCAATCAATTTTGCCTCATATTATGCATCCTTGGAGAAAATGATTTGGGGAATCTGGATTTTGTTGGGTATCCAAATTTAGAGCGACGAACACATTAGTTTGACACTCTTTACGATAAAGGAGTTCATGATTGATTCTCTTAATCGGAAAGTACAAGATGTTCTTACAGCTGCAACTGTCATGGGTTTGATGCTAAGATGGCACCAAAGTATAATTTTTCAATGTGGGATATGCCATTCATAAACATAAGCTATTATCCTGAGAAACAACTGATATCTGATGTATTGATTGGTGATGCAAAGTACAGAAAGTGCTTTCCATTTCCCACAGCCTTTTATGTAGATTACATGCATGTCAAGGTACAGGCTCTTGCTTTTTTCCTTGTGAAATAATTATGGTTATGCTAATGCATATTGAACACATGGCGGTTAGGTAATGTGATTAAAATTCGTTATTAACCCCATTGGCATAGAAGTGTCTTATGGGTAAATCCAGAGCAAGTCCGAAGATCAAGGATAGTTTGATCTGGTTAGTTATAATCATTTCTTTTCTCCTCTTTTGTACTTTGTGTGAATGCCAAGAAAGAGAAACCAGGACAGCTATGGTGTGGTTTGCATGAGAACTTAGCGCGTTAATGACTTTCTCTTCATGGTACATGCTCATCTATATATTTCCCAAAAACCATGTCAGTAGGGGTTTTCCCACTTTGGCTTTTCAATGAAGCTAGAGTAAAAAAAGATTCAGTGTCTTATGATTCATTTTTAAGCGGTGAGTGCAAGTTATATTTGACCTTTAGAGACTAAATTGTCTTACTGATCCATTATATTCCGTGGACAAAAGATAAAGTCTTTATCTTAAAATGAGGATTTCTTTTCTTCAAGAATGAAAGTATTTCTTCAGTGGGTCCATCATCTAAGAGGAGATAATGGCTTCTGATTGAAACAAACAAAAAAAGGGGAAATCAAATACTAATAGTGCTTCTGAAAGTGAAAAAGAAAGGGTTGAATATGGTGGTGTGAAGCTTTCATAGCAAGCTTTTCTGAAGCAGAAAAAGAGACGTGCAGTACAGAAAACTTTACTTCACTTCCCCTAATTAATATGTTAATATAGTGATGAAAATTTTGTAGTGAATTTCTTTCTGCTGATCAAGTTCTCATCGTACTTTACATGTTACTTCACTGAATTTTACTCGATGAGACAGATTAGGTATACCACCATGCTTACCTCTACCTCTCCGTAGACCTATCACATCCAAGCTTTTTTTTTCTTTGTTTTAATTGAAAACTTAACATGAGTTACTTCATCACTTGCTCGACGGAAATTATATATGATTCATGGATGATCATAGTTTATATTTATCTTGTTTTCATTTGGAAAATGAATCAGGGTTACTTCATTGACCTCCGGAAGATAATTAAATATTAGTCAGTTTAATTCTAGCAGTCAAGTAGATTAAATTCTTGAAATCCTCCTTCAACTTTTTTCCTCTTTGATCCCTCTTCTCATCCTCCTTCAACTTTTTTTCCTCTTTGATCCCTCTTCTCTTTAGGGTTAGTCTATTTGAACGAAGACGAAGGGGAAGAAAATTAGAAGGAAATGGAGAAGAAGGATTGTTTCCAGTACTTATCATGGTTGTAAAGGATGAAGAACAAAGCACAGGATGAAACTTCAGTTTATCTAAATAAAAAGAAAAACTTGAGGTGTTTTATGTTCAAACGAAATAGGATCTCAACTGCCTATAAACTGTGGACCTAGTACCAGTATAGCATTCCCACTTAATTAAATAATTAATAGCAGTACATTTTTGTCATACCTCACATTCACCTTTTATTTGAATTCCTTGCATGTTAATTATAGAAAGTTCACTTTTTGCATTATATTGGTTCAACTAGCGGTGGTGTTGTATTTACTGTATGTGTCTAGAACATAGTTTTCTGATAAGTGTTCTTCAAAGAGAAGACCACCCCCAGCTGGACGTTCAGAAGGCCTATGACTATCTGAACTGGAATTTCCTCTTACAACTTTTGGAGAAGATGGGGTTTGTGAATAGGTGGATCAAATGGATATCACAATGTATAAGCACAGTCAGATTCTCAGTGATAATCCACAGAGTACCAAATGGTTTCTTTCCATCTCAGAGAGGCCTCGGACAAGATGATCCCTTGTCTCCATTTCTTTTCATACTAGCTATGGAAGGAATGAGCAACCTATTGAATAAGGCAAGGGGGATGGATGGATTAGAGGCTTCCAGTTGGGAGAGGAAAACAGTTTGGAGGTAACACATCTTCAGTGTGCAAATGATACCTTAATATTTTGTGAAGCAATAGAGGAATAAGTCCTGATTTTAAGGGTCATTTTCTTCATTTCTGAAGCAGTCTCTAGGTTGCACATTAATTGGGGGAAAAGTTTCATATATCCCATCAACACAGTTGATCAGATAGAGAACCTTGCAAAAAGACTTTGGCGTAAGATGGGAGAGATCCCAACAACTTATCTCGGCGTGCCATTGGGTGCAAAGAGTAAGTCAATAGGAATTTGGAATGGGGTGGTGGAGAAATGGAATAGGAAATTAACAAACTGTAAGAGTCAATACCTTTCTACGGGTGGCAGACTGAGACTAGTCAATAGTGTTCTGGATACCTTTCCTTCTTATTTGATGTCTACTTTTCCTTTACCTGCCAGTATAAGTAAAAGAATAGATGCACTGAGAAGAACTTCTTCTGGCAGGGAAATGTTGATAAGAAAAAATACCAACTAGTCAAATGGGAGGAACTATTAGTAGATAAGAAGGCAGGGGGTCTTAAGTATCAGCAACATAAAGAGGCAAAATCAGAGTCTGATGATGAAATGGGGTTGTGGAAGTTTGCTACTGTTAGAATAGGAATAGGATTCCTATTTAGAATTGGAATAGGAATAGGTAAATACTATCCTACTTAGAATACGAATAGGACTAACAATATTATATAGAATCCTACTTGGAAAGGATTGTATTATAGTATACTCGTTGGAAAAGGAGTCTAATATAGTATCTATAAATAGGGTCTCAATGTAATAATGTAGACAACAATTCTATAATATTCTTCTCCAATATTTCTCACTTGGTATCAGAGCTTCTACGATTTTGGTAGAAAATCAATGAGCTTCTGTTGCCGGTGGGCGGCTATGACCCATATATGCTGCCCGCCTGGCCAATGATTATGTTAGCCCAAAAAAAAAAGATTAGGTCATCGTACGTCAATTTTCGGTGACTTTCTAGGGTTGTTTTGTGTCAAACCCACATCTGTCAGTGTTTGTGTAGCACCGTGCCATCATTAAGGTGACTACTTTTTTATATCTAATTTGTATACCACTGTGTCATTTTTTCAGTGACTACTTCCATCTTTCCGGTGACTACTTTCACATATTCGATTTGTGTAGCACCGTGCATCTCTCCAGACTATTTTTCATATTTAATTTGTGTAGTACCGTGAATTTTTCGAACTACTTTCTCATATCTGAGTTGCATAACACTGTGTCTTTTTGGTGACTCAAATTTGATTTGCGTAGTTCCATTCGTCTTTTCGGTGACTCATCGAATCTAATTTGCATAGGATTGCGCCATCATTACGATCCTATCCATTGAATTCTCTTTCTCAGTAGGGTCATGTCATCATTCCGACCCTACCTATATAATTTTATTCTCGAATTGTGACCACTCTCAGCCATCATATCTAATAATCCAATGCATGGTTTTTTTTTTTCAATCGGACATCAAGAATGTCTTTTTTGTGATGGTATCAAGGAAAAAGTCTACATAGAGCAATCACCTGGTTTGTTGCTCAGGTAGACTTGTATGTCAATTGTGTAGGTTACTCTATGATCTAAAACAGTCTTCTCAACCTTGGCTTGGAAAGTTCAACATTGTACTTCAGGAATTTATCTCTCTGTGTTTTATCAACATTATGCATCAAATTCAGTATTTTATGAGAAGACCAAGCACATTGAAATTGACTAGCATTATGCATCAAATTCAGTATTTCATGAGAAGACTAAACACATTGAGATTGATTGTCAATTTTGTGAAGTTGGATGATCAACTTGCAGATATCTTACCAAGCTCTTCATCGGTCATCATATTAACTATATTTGTGTGCCCCAGCTTGAGGGGAGTGTTAGAATAGGAATAGGATTCCTATTTAGAATTGGAATAGGAATAGGTAAATACTATCCTACTTAGAATAGGAA